>LOEQ01002508.1:259597-286654 GCA_001685075.1 Bramus lutescens
TGCGGGAGCTGGGCCGGACGAAAAGCAGGGCCCGCTCCCCTCATTACTACACATCAGTACTTATTCGTTCTCTCAAGTGTTCACTGATCCAATGTAAAGTAATTAATATCAGTTGACTTATTTGTATAATTTAATAATATTTACTATTAAAACCTTCAAATACAAAAACTGTCAAAAAGTATCATACGCTGGTATCTTTTACTATTTTTGTGTTTTACAGTTCTGAGGAACAAATCTAAGGCCTAGCACATGCCATTGAGCTGTTTTCCCTGGCCCTGTTTGCAGATTCTAGTCAGTCTGTGTGTGCACGTGTGCATTCACGCATGTATGCATGTGTGCGTGTATCCTTTTCCATGTCAGGATGTTACTGAAATTTAGATTTTAAATCTATGAAATAATATGTGTAAATTAACATGACTTACCCATTCTATAATGTGTACATTATTTCAAAATATGCTGTAAGTGCTAAATGGATACAACTTTTTTCAAAGAAAAATTAATGTATAAAAAAGCATAAACAATCATGACTAGGAAAGTGACACTGCTGAAACAGCATATTTTCATTTAGAAAGGCAATAAATAAATGGTGATGGCTGATGTGTCTTCTGTCAAACTGCCAGTTTTGACTTTTGTTTTTGAGATTTGTGTGTGTGTGTGCTGGTGCACAAAGGTATGTATATGCCTACATAATATCTAGATATCACTTAATATGAAATTGAGTAATTATCTAACTGTTCCATGCTTCTTTAATTTTATTTTCAACAGTTTCTATTTGGTAAGCTTTGACTTTTGGGAAGTATTAATTAGTTAAAATGTGTTACTCTCAATATGAAAAAACATTTAACTGTTTTATAGAGCTGTATGGCCAGTAGTTCTGAGTAAAAATAATACAAACGTACTCTTCAAAAACACGCTTGGTGTAAGACTACCCATCTTACCTGCCCTCCAACATACATGACTTAGTGGGTGATAAAAAGCAAAATATAATGCAACAACTGAATAAAATCTATCAAGTAATAAACAGGTGAGGTTGGAAATAAAATATCATTTGTGATTACAAATTGCATGCTGTATTTTTTTCTAAATTAAAAGCACTGTGATCAAACTCATCTTATCAAAATTTTCCTATGTTTGAAACAACTCTTAAAAAAAATGTTAGGCAACTTAAAAATCTGAAGTTCATTCCTAGACAAATAATATTTCCTGAAGTTATGAACAAGTTCTTAAAATACAAAAATCCACATATGCTAGAGCTGGACCTATGCTACTGAGCTACATGCCTACCCCTCTCAGAGGCAGCCACTGATTTTAATCAGTTATATATGGCACTGGGGGTTGCATGTTAAGTCTGTGCAGAAATACACATGTAAATTAACGTGTCTTAGCCATTCCACAATGTGCACATACTTCAAAACATGTGACATGTTGTGTCTTCCATAGGCAATTTAATCTACCAGAAAAAGTCAATGATGTTTACAATATAATAATTTGAGAAGCAATCTCTATTTCCCTTTCACTGTTCCTGTCACTCTGGGAACAGACCAGAACTCAAGAGAATCAGCTAAGGAAGACAAATTGAAGAAACTGAAGAATAAGAAACAATCTTATTGTACAAATTAAAAAATAAAATAGCATCAAAATATTTTGTGCAACACTATACAAATGAACGCTTTTAGGATGTTCACTACATTAGGAAACTTTGTGTTTGAGTGTGTGCGTGTGTGTGTGTGTGTGTGTGTGTGTGTGTGTGTGTTAAAAGCACCACTGCTCTTCCAGAGAACCCAGGTTCAATTCCCAGCATCAGCATGGCTGCTAACAAATAACTGTAATTCTATCCCCGAGGTTCTGATGTCTTCTTCTGACCTCTTTAGACACCACGCAAAAACATAGTTCACATATATACATGCAGGTAAAATAGTCATACACATAAATAATTAAACAGCTATCATAGAATACTAATGTTCAATATGAAATATCCCTAATTTTTCCCAAAACTATTTTTAAATTTTTTGACAAATGTAAAACAGACAGGGCTAGCGAGATGGCCCAATGGGTAAAGAAAGAAAGGCTCTTATCATCAGAGCTGACAACCTAAAGTCCATCCGTGAGGACTTATATGAAAAAAGAAAACATATATACAAATCTGTTTACCTAATTCTACTCAATGTATACTAAATTTGTTAATTTAGCTTTACATTTCAAAAGGATAAAAATATAAATTTACAAAACAGTTTTATTCAAATGACATCTTCAGCAAGTGTTGTCTTACTGCTTTCACTTTGAATCACCTACAGCAGCTACCTCACCAGGGCAATTTTCACTTTCATTTGAGTTGTTGTTTGGTGAACAACACTTTAAAAATCCCATTTAACATTGTCATTAAAAAGTTCTTTCAATGGAAGGATCTATCTATCCACATAATGCGAAGATCTTAGCTGTTCTATGAACAGTGTGATCTCCATAACTACAGGTCTGAATCCAAAATGCTCCAAAGTCCAGATGTAGCATCACAAATAAATAGAGAAAAGACGGGTGAGAAATTAAGTACATTTCTGCAACCCCAACACTCCAGAGGCTGAGACAGGAAAACTAGAAGTTCAAGACCAGCCTGAGCCTCTCAGGAGGATTTTATCTTTTTAAAAGAGTGCTGTTTTAATGATGCATCAAAAAACAATGACTAAGCTGCACTGAAAGAGAGGTGGGGGAACCTCCAAGAGCCACAGTAAACTAATCTCATGATAAACTACGGGTCTCTTAAGTCCACACTGACAAATGTCACAGGCACTGAAAGGACTGACATATAACACAGAGGCCAAGCCTCTGCTTTCCTCAGTTCTGTAACATAGCAAAGCAAGAAACCAGAGGTTTGGTTTATTGTGTTAGGTAGCTGTCTGCTTCTAAATGTTTGTCTTGTACTTCTAAGATGCCAATGCTTGTTTCCAAACTTTCCTGCTTCTCTGTTAAACCTTCATGGCTTAGTATCACTGTCCAGCATAAAACATAGCTTTAAAGATAAGACACAGCAGGAAACTGTTTTAGTCTATAAATGCATACCTGGGGGATTCTACCTATAAAGGCCTAAGTCAAGTCACGAGAATCTACAGTTCTCTGGTAATCTTTCAAAGGATGATTTGTATCAAAGAGTTAGCTAATCAAGCTTTATCAAGTCTTTAAAAGGAGATTTTTAATATGAGATGTTCATCTTTGGGAATGTACTTGTGTTCTACAAAAAATATTCAGATTAAAATTCATAAGCTATTTTTAAAATGCACAATAGTGAAAACTGTGCATAAAAGAGATGAAGTGTAAATTCTCAAAATCATAACAGAGCCTTTTTGATGCCTTTTTTTTCCTTGAAAGATGTAGATCTTTTGTGCTGTTGTTGTTAAACTCATCAAGCCTCTGTAAAAAAGAAAGAGAGAGAGAGAGAGAGAAAGAGAGAGAGAGAAAGAGTGAAAGTGAGAAAGAGTGAAAGTGAGAAAGAGTGAAAGTGAGAAAGAGTGAAAGTGAGAAAGAGTGAAAGTGAGAATGAGTGGGGATGAAGGTGAGAGGTAAGGCGAGAGTGACAATGATGGTGACAGCGGGAGACTGAGGTGAGAGCAACAGTAAGGGACAAGCGAGAGTGAAGGTGGAGTAGAGGTGACTGTGTATGATCTTGAGGGAAATCACCCTAAGGACCAACGTAGACAGGGAACACAAAAGGTACGAATGAACACTTCCCTCACTATCTATCAGCTTAAAACTGCAACTGAGAGGCTGATGGCTCAGCAGTTAAGAGCACTTGGTGCTCTAGCAGAGGACCTGGGTTCTGTTTCCAGCACCCAAATGGTGACTCACAACCATCTGAAACTCCAGTTTCAGGGGATCCAACATACTCTTCTGCCTTTTTTGAATTCAAGGCACAAATGTGGTGGTTCACAAACATACATATGGGCAAAATATCCATACACAGTAAAATATAAATGCATGTATAGACAGATGTACGGATGAGTAGATGGATAGATGATAGGTGGGTAGGTGGGTGGGTGGGTAGGTAGGTAGGTAGAATCATCAACAACTTTTTCTATCTTTAAAACTACATTTCTTTAATTTTCAAGAAACAAAATTCCTAGTGGTCAAAAAACTGAGTAACTAAAAGCCCTGGCATGACATTACAAACTTATTAGCTGGGGACTTGAAAGTTCAAGGCAAACATGGGTTTCACAGTGAGACTTTATCTGAAAGAAGGCAGAGATAGGGAAAAGAAGGAAGAAGACAGTGGGGTGCAGGAAGAAAGGGACAGAAGGAGGGAGAGGGAGCAGGGAAGAATTGAAAGGAGTAAGGAAAAGGAGACTGAGGGGAGCAGAGGGTATCTAAAGGTTTAGTTTACATTTTTGTTCCAGGAGCTCTTTCGCACTTGATCAAAGTGGAAGTTACAGATTCTCCTCGAGGATCAGGACTTGGCTGGCCCAGTCAGTAAATGTCTATATACCAGGCATTAATTTTCTCCTGTTGAACAGGCCTTATGTCCAATTAGGAAGCTCTTTTCCCAGACTTGTTTTCATACAATTATAAATATAGTATACATCTTTTAGCATCCTGTTTTCTATGTTAATGCACATCAAGAAACTGTCACCTTCCCATACTTGGCTGCTGAGAGCTTATTTTAGTTCACTGTTGTAAAGACTGTTCTCAATAGACAGAAGTTCATTGAGATGTATGTCCTTTGGTTCTGGTTAACTTTTATACATTTTTTTTTATTTGCAAGTTCTTTAGAGGACCAACTATTACCCAAAATTTTTAACCCTAAAGACTTCTTATAGATGTTAGATATATAACTAAAGGGAATCAATTCTCAAATATTATTTCTGCATTTTAATGCAACATTTGAAGTCTCTCTCTCTCTCTCTCCCTCCCTCTCTCTCCCTCTCTCTCTCAAACTAAGCACCTTTCTACCACCAAACAATCACTTCTAAGGAAAACACAAACATTTTTCTGGCATGCTTCCCAGAAATTTTGGGGATTTTGTTTACTGTGTGTATAATTTCCATACTTAGCACTTATTATCGGTTTAACAAAATATTACAAGATCTTGCAAGTAATATGTGCATAGTATCAAATTTTAAAAAATACAGAATATGCTTAAAATACAAACACTGTATGTTGTGGCACTAGATGCTACACACAAACATACACATTTTAGGACGAGCACAAGCACTTAGAAGCCCACATCTAAGCACTGATTATTCAACAGTTCTTTATGTAAATTCCTGACAATACCAAAGTAAAACCAGGATCTTCAGGGGGCTGAGGCAGAAGAAATGCTGGTTGAGTACAGCACAGATAACATAGTATAAGTATAAAGTAGAGCAACTTCTCCCCATACAGACAACACCAAATAAATATGTCTTTGACAAAGACCAAGATTTGAAAAGGTACTCTCTTAAAATGCTGTAACACAAAGTTGTAGAGCTTGAAACAGATATCCTTTGGCCAGACATCTTTACAACTTGCTTGTTTCTTTCTTCTTCCTTAATTCACTACGAGAAACAGAACTAATACAAAGAAGTATGGGTTTTGTATTGGTAAAACTTGTACAGGAGCTTCATCACTTAAACTCATACCCAAACTACTCTACAGAGGGCTGCTCAAGAGGTGCTAAAAGGGCAGGAGGAACCGTAAATGGCAGTAAAGCACCAGATGCAAAAATTGTATAGCAGAACCTATTTTTTATGTATAATATATACTAATTTAAAAAACAACCAAGATGGGAGATGCTAACTGACCTGAGTTCAAATTCTAAACTACTCAATACAAAGAAATTGATTATAATGTTTCCTCCAAGATGACTTATAAGAATGAAAAAGGTAATAAACATTTTGATACACAATCAAGAAAAATTTAAAAGGACCAGTATTTGGCCTTCATCTTCTCATACTTAAGAAATGACTTCCATCCAGCTGTGTTTTCCCTCCACATCTAGGCTTCCCATCATTGCCAAGAACATCCAAGTAAGCCAATTATGAGGGCATGCTACAAGGAACTTTAAAGGACACTGCGCCTTTCACACATGAGCACTGTCTGCCATCAACCTGAATACAGAATTGGTTAGTATGTGCCAAGCACTTTGATATTTGGCATTAAACAGAAAGACTGAAAAAGAACATAATTTCAAAACATCTTAACTTCAAACCTGGGAAAAAGAAATAATGAGAAGTTTAATTTTCAAAACGGCACAGCAAGTAGAAGTAAACTCACAAAGCAAGTATGGAGTTAACCCAGTCCACAGTATTTGTCACCCAAGCATGAGAACCTAATTGCGAGGACTCCAGTCCAGACAATCAGCAAGAGACCCTGTCTCAAAATTAAGTTGGAGTAATTGAGGTAGACATCCAATGTCAACCTCTGGCCTTTACACACAGGCACGTGTGTGTACGCGCACACAGACACATTAACATAAACAAGTAAATAACTCAAAAAATATTTGATTCTTCTGAACATCCACTGAAGTCTTTTCTAATTTTTCATGTAAAGTGGCTAACAAGGCAGGAATGATGAACAAGAAATGAAGAGCCTGCGTGCATCCTTATTAATTCATTTTACTAATGAAATGTCATCATGTAGGATGTCTACAGAAAAGTAGGATTTTATCTCGAACACTACTTAGAAAATCAATAAGCTATGTAAAAGTTAAGGGACATTTCCCACCCTAGCACATGAAACACAGTTACTTGTATTGTTGCCTGTTTAGCCAGTGGCCACACTGACTTCTTGCTGGAATTAGTTATAGGGATATAACAGGATAAGCCTCTATAAAGACACTCATGCTCACCATAAAACCACCTGTTCATGTTAGTGCTCAAGTCAGTAAAACATATTACCTAAAGCTATCAAATAAGAATTTCTAACAGAAGCTCCCTTCTTCCTCAAAAAGAATAAAGTCAATCCATCAATAATTTAAGTCATAAGCAATACAATTAGAAAATCTAAGCAAATACTTTTGTTGTTGCTGCTGCTGTTGCTATGGTTAAGGAAGCATTAACTGAATTTAAAAGTCTTGTCTATTCTTAGACTATAAGATATAATATATACATCCTCTTTCAGCTTCCACTTTCCCCTTTTCGACCAATTCTTCATCCAGAAACCAGACAAATCTTTACTATGGCCTACTCTGACTTCCAGCTGTTCAGCAGCTTCTCACCGGTGTAGTTCTCACAATCAAAATCTCTAAGGAAGCTCAGAAGACCTTTCATCATCTGACCCGTGGTCTGCTGAAGCTCACAGCAGACTTTCACAAATGTCCTGAATTTATAAACGAAATGTCATGTTTACGTCAATTGTAATCAATAACTGATAAGCTGTATTGTATAGGTAAACTACTTTCTAATATGTTCCCACGTATATAAAATAGAAGCCAGAAAAATCGTGCTTACTAAGCTAAGATAATGAAAAGCTTTTTGAATCCAAGAACATGATAATGTGGAACCACAGAAGTAAGGAAGACTAAATTATTCACTTTTAAATTTGATAATACAAGATTAACAAAATGATGCATGGCTTCCAGGGGGCCAGACTAAGCTTTACTGTACCTTTCCAATATTAATATAAGTTCTCTCTTAATAAAAACGTTTGCCTGTGTTTTAAATAAAATGTCTTATTAAAAAAAATACCGGAACTTTGCTAGCATATCTTAAATACCGTCCTACGTTCTCCATACAAACCTTTGCATTCAGTGCTCTTGGAAACAAAGATTTAAGGAACTAAAATTAATTCAATGACCTAGAATTAATAATTATAGGACTTATGAAACATTTAAACATGAGGTAAACTTATGACATAATAATACTGGAAGAAGGTCCAATGATAAGATGATTTCTTACAAGTTAAAAATTACTGAGAATGCCAGAATCTAAGTGAGGATCACATGGTTCAGAGCAGAGAAACCTGGGATCAAGAGACAGGAGCTTTAATAACAACAGTCCCTTTTCATACTCAGTGGTGGACCTGCACACTGAAGAGAAGGGAAGAGCAAAGAAGAAAAGGAGTGGAGACAAAATGAAGTTGAAAGGACATGGAAACAACTGTAGCCATCAGTCATTCTCAGTTAAGCAGCTGGCTGGTGGGTGAGTCAGGGGTCAAAAATTCTAACCCTTGGCTTTCTACTAAATCTAAAAAGCAATTCCTACTGGAATTCACACACCCTCTCCCCACTTATCACTTAAACACCATCTGCATCAATTTCCAATAAAGAACAGTTTTTCTTGTCATGCATTTATTCACTCATTAGTTCACTCATTTTGCATTTTGTGAATGTGTGATGTATGTATGCACATGTGTTTGAGTGGAAATGTCTACACACTTGTGTGGAAGCCTGGGTTCTGAATCAATCATTCTCCACTATATGACTTGAGACTGGGTCTCGCATTGAACCTAGAGCTCAAAGATTCAGTTAGGCAGGCTGGCCACACAGAGAGCTTCAAGGATTTCTTGTCTCTGTTTTGACAAGGCTGGGATTATAGATATGTGTCACCACACCCAGCTCTTTAGATGCTGTGGTTGCTGGAGATCCAAATAGAGGTCTTCATGCTTGCATGACAAACATTTCACTAAGTCATATTTCTAGCTCCAAATCTGTCTTTTAAAGACAAATTAAAAAGAGGGAACAACTGAAATAAAAGTTTGGACCCAACAAGAATGTGTTATCTATAACTATTAGCACCCTCACTGAGTCAGATAACAAGGTCACAGGCTCATGAGAACTGTGCCCCTAGGTGCCATAGAGTATAAAGCTAAGTCTCTAATGTTTGCATCTCTAAATATAAATAAATAAGTTATGGTATGTACCTAAGCCCTCAGAAGAGGCTTTAGGAGAAATATCTAAGAAATAGCAAGAGCACTGGTACAAACAGAATGGGTAATATTAAAATCAAGTATTAAAGCTTTTTGATAACTTTGGCACCTAGGTATTTAATTTTTTTATAAGCTACTTCATTCATTTTCAAATTATATAGTATAGTAAAAGGGGGAGGCAGGACCAATAAACTGAGGAGCAGAAGTAATGAGCAGTAAAGAGTTTAATGAGATACAGGAAAAAAGACAAAAAAAATAAAAAAAGACCTGTGCACAGGAATAAAGAAAGACAAGCCTAAGAGATGAACACGAACGTTGTTGAAGATGTTCCGCCAGGGAGAACAATGCCAAGCACACAAAACTCAACACTTTCACTCAGCAGAAATGTCAGATAATTGCCTGTCACTTCTGTTTCTGCTTCTCTATTTCACTATATAACCTTAAACATTTTCTCTAATAACTATATCATACATTTCCTGGACCCTCAAACTAACATTTAAAAAGGAGATTGAGGGGAGAAAGAAAGAAGGAGATCTTTGCTAAGGGGTCAGCTGCTTCTAAAAAGTTGATCTTTCTTTAACATCTTTTTTTTCTTTTTTAGAATTTCACACTTGAGTACAGTATTTACATCATTATCCACCCCACACTTACCCCCTGAATTCCTCCCATACCTCCCTCTCAGAACCTTTTGATTTATTATTATTACATATTGTTACAAACAAACTGCTGAATCCCTTTAGTGTTGCTTAAATGTATGTGTGTGTATATATGGATGATGACTTGGGATTGGATACTCAGTGGAGGTTGGAGTCCCCAGAGAAGAATAATTAGCAGTCATTAATTGTATCTCTTCATCTAGAGATGGAGCCTTATGACATTTCCCCCACTCATGGTGGTGCTGTCACTGTTTGGGTCTTGTTTAGATGAACATATTGTTAAGATTTCACAGGTACAACTCCCTGTCATGGACAGAATACACTATCTTGCAGCCAGCACCCCAGTCCTCTTAAAAACATTTCAACCCTCTCTTCTGTGGCATTCTCTGAACCTTAGGCAGGGGTTATGCTGAAGATGTGTGTGTGTGTCTCATGGCAGCTTTTTCACATGCAGAGAAAAAAGAATATTCTACTATCATGTGCAGGAATCAAGAAAGAATATTTTTCATGCAAGAAAATAAAAGTTCAAGAAGTCTGCTCTCTAAAATGGAAGAAAATGGGAAATATTTTACAACCAGAAGCATTCATGCAGAATGGCGTTTGTTCTAAGTTGAGGCTTTCATATGTTGAGGGTTTAAGCACTTAAGTAATAATAAAAAATGGTAATAAAATCGTAGATTATAAATAATTCTTAAGTAAACTATCTAAACAAAAATAACAGATATGTGGGGGAAGATCCATCATACTGACAAGCTGTAAACCTCTCAATTTAAAAATTAAAACAGATAACAATCCTCCTTTTAAAATCGTATGCAGTTCTCAGTATCTCTGTGGGAATGCTTCCAGAACCTCCCCCTGGGAAGAATAGCTAAGTCCACAGAAGCTCAGGTGTCTTATAAAAACATAAAATGATAGTTTTTATATATAATCAATACACATCTCCTGTAAACTACAATTTGTCTCTGGATTACTCATATCGAATAAGACATAAATAAAATATAAATGTAAATTAATGTAATATATGCAAGCAATCATATAATGGGTTGTCCAAACGGTGAGTAAAAATAGATACATATATTAAAAAAGTATGTTTTAGTTCAGTGCTGGCTGAAAACAGAGGTGAAACTCATGGAGATGGAGGACAACCATATTCCTTTGATTTGAATGTCTAGAATCCCACTTACCTCCTGAGCTAATAAAAGATTAAAATTAATGGGGACAAAGGAGAGAAAATCTGACATCAAAAGCTACTTGATGAAAACTATAACCCAACAAGACTACTTACTACAGAAATCATAGACAGGAAACACTGTCATTTAGATTAACAGAATATAAAATTTAAATATCTGTTCACTAAATCCAATTTTTACAAACTAAGAAACAGCTCATTTGATCTTCACAATTATATAGAGTGTATGGAAAGAGATAGTATTTTTATGGCACTTCTCTGAACAGATGCATACTTGAATGAACTCAAATCTTATAGTCATCCTGTCTATAGTTCTCCAAATGGGCACTCTATATATAACAATTGTACATGAGTGTAAACCAAAACTTCCTTTGCTCTATCATGAGCAAATGATTCGGGAGGTCTGGAACGGAACTTAAGAATCTACACTTTTTGAACCAATACCCATGATGATTCTGATGCTGAAAGGTCCTCAAATAACAGTTTGAAAGACAATCTCAACTGAGACAGAGAAATGAGGTCATTTTAGAGAGTAGCTGAGACTCAATCTCAGACTTCTGTCCTCCTTTTCATTATCAACTCCATTCATAAATGAAATTTAGGAAGTTTTTTCTTCCCCTGACAGAGTATATATAAAGAAGTTTTCACCAAGCACAACTCAAGAGGTTTTACTGAGCTAAACATACTTCCCATCCCATATTAGAAACTAAAAAATCAACCAGAAATGTGTCATACTAGTAAACTGCACATGCTTTTTCTATTTAATCCATATAATTCTGTGAAGAAGGTATTATTCTGCAGGGTTTGTTGTTGTTGCTGCTGCTGCTGTTTGTTTGCTTTTATTTTGTTTTGGTTTCTCTAGACAAATTTCTCTGTGTAACTTTGGAGCCTGTCCTGGAACTCGCTCTGTAGACCAGGCAGGCTTCGAACTCACAGGGATCCACCTGTCCCTGCCTTCCGAGTACAGGGATTAAAGGCATGTGCCACCACCACCCGGCTATTTCTGCAAATTTTATGGGTGAAAAAGCCTAAAGCTTCACTGGTTGTAACTTGCAAAGGAATACAAAGTTAAGTGGTCAGTACAGGACTAAGGTGGAGAGCTGAGCCTTTTACCACAGTTGTACAATGGCCAATGTGCCTATCATTAGGGCCTCTAATTCACTGCCTAAGCAATAAATTTTAATACAGTATCCTGCATGATCTTTCATCTGCTCTTAGGTCACAAAGAACTTTGTTCAGTTTTCACTTCATAAAAATCAATCATTTACCTCAGACTCTTCCTCTCTCCTGTATTAAAGTAAATCGTCCTCCCTTCCTCCCTACCACCCACATTATGCTTCTGTAATCAATTTTATCTGATTTTAGTGGTTTGTCCTGGCTGTCACTGTAATAACCACCTCTCTATTCCATATGTAACAACACACAGCCTAGGCTAAGAAGCTCTGAGTTGTGAAAGATGATTTTCTTGAAATGGCATCCAACTGTTCTGATCTTCTTATGGGATCCTGTGAGTATCTGCTCTGCCTTTCTGTTTCAGACTTCCAAACCCCTGCTGCTCTACTTAGGGATAATTTGCCCACAATCTACCAAAGCTTGCTTTCACAGGAGTATCTGATCCCACACCCAGAAAAAAAAAAAAAACCATACAAAAAACAATTGACATATTCTTTCACAGAGAAAACCATTAACAAGCCTGTCAAAGATTCACATTTGTTACTCTTACACCTTCACCAATATTCTGACATCACCACAGTTTTGTTAAATGCTTATACTTGAGTTGCCCTGTAGTGTGTAGTGTGGCTAGCCTTCTGCAGTTACTAAGCTTTAGAAATGTGAACAGTATAAATTGAAATGTAAAGCATAGTCTGAATTTCAAAGACAGTACAAAGAATTTTCACATTGATCATAAGCTAAATAATATTTGTATATACTGTGCTGAGTAATGTACACAGTTAAAATTAATTTTACTTTTTAAAAATTTTTAAATATACTTGCCAAAAATTATAAAATTGCATTTTGTGGTTCACATTGTTGCTTGCATTATATTATATAAACTCCACTCTAAAGACTCCCAAATTCTAAAGCTCTCATTATAACAGATTCCCCCAGTCGATCTGCTCAATCATTTCAAAACATGAAGCATACATGCTCAGTTACTTATTTTGGAAAATCAGACTACTTGTTCTATAGAGAATTCTAATCTCACTTAGAGAAAAGTGAACTCTTTTCCCATGAACATTATTAAGCTGCATACAGCAAAACAGCTCTGATAGTATGCCAAAGTAAAGCATCTATCAATCATATCATCTGATAATAAAAATACTTCTGAAAATAAATAAAGCTACCGGAAACAACTCCAAAGCAGTTACAAATTAGGTGGCAAATGCACTAATCAAAGCTATATAAACTACTCCACCTACCCACAAGTGGTCTTACCCAAGACTTTAAAGTACTCTCTTGACCTTTTCTTACTGATTTCTTTTTTATGTACTTAAAAATGTGCCCCCAAGGTGAGATAACAGTTATGTCTAACTTAACAAAAGAAAAGGAAAACCACCGGAATGGCTCATAAACAGAATGTCCATCACTGTATGTGCCGAATACATTTAACATGCCTGAAGTTAGAAGATTAAAGAAAAAATCGTTCTAATTTTAGAAAGGATGCACTGAAAATCTGACCTAGGTGCAGCTAGCTCAACTGGATGACCTAGGGACCATGGTGGTCAACTAGCAGCACTCTTTTCAAAGAAGAGGTAAAATCACTAATGTCTGTAATTGTATAAGCCAAGAAATAAAGTGATGATAATTTGTCTGGGTTTGTATAAATGGCAGTGATAAGCCAAAATATCTGAAGAAAATTACTGCAGTCTGTTGCTATCAGACAGAAAAAGAATGAGAAGTACTGGGAAAACATGAAGCATGATACAGTGTATCATACCAGGGCTTTAAATCAAATACACAACATGTAGAAGATTCAATGAAAACCATTTCATTAATGCATGGAAGCTTTTTACACTGAGGCATGTCTGGACTTTTAATTTGTCTTTACATACTATGTTTAATGCAGAAGCGATACTTTGTAACTTGTTTTTTGATAGATGCAAAACTAAAGTGGGGCATATTTTAAGTTAGATATTGATGTAGTGGAATACACACATTAGACCATGTTTTCACTGACTCAGAGGAAAAAAGAAATGGTACATGATCAATTTGACTGGTAGGTAAAATAACTTTTTTCCTTCACAAAGTATTGTCATATCTGTTATGGAAATAAACTTACAATTAAATATAGCACAGGCTGCAGAGGCACATAGGCTTAGATCGCATGTGAACAAACCAAAACACTCATGGATTCAGAGTCCCCACACACAAACTCCTGCAGGTGGACTTGGAAGGAACAATGCATAAATATTCAATATTTAGTGCCAACTTCAGCCTGGGTAACACACAAAGGAAACAGAGATCCCAGGGGATTACACAACAACACAGTCTCAAGACGCTCTAATAAGAAGAAATGAAAAATGTATGCTAAACTACTTCGGGTAAGATATGCTTTATTCAAGGAGGTGTAAATATGCAAAGTTATATTAAGTAACATTTTCATTAAATAAAGAACAAAGAAAGATGACCACAAGAATAGCAAAGGAAGAAAGAAGTCAGCAGTTAACCTGAAACTACAAAACATGAGAATGTTCATCAACAGACAGTTCTGATGAGAAAGGACGTTTTTTACGCGTCAGACAGTTTTCTAATGCTTTTGTTGGTTTTAGTCTGAGTCTCTCAAATCCTTCTCTGGACACTTTTACTCACCTATCTCATATTCCTTCACATCTCCAACTCCACATGCCTCTCTCCACATCCTTCCTCCCCTACATCCACTAACCATATTACCTATCCCAAAGACCACTATTCTTACAAAAGAAACAAGTCAATGACATACCCTCTTCATCCTTGTCTACCATGTTAGGTATAATCATTATAACACAAGCATTGTATTCTTATTATCCATATCCTCAAACATCCATAACCACTTTCCCATCTCCCTGAATTTTTACGTATCTTTCAAGGTTCACTGATAGTCTATTTTCTTTATGATGGTTCCCAAGCTACCTTGCCTCTTGATTTTTCATTGTCCTGGGTTTCCTACTTACTCAGCTAGTATTCAGCTGCCTTCTCATGCAATTCATCATTTAACTATAAACTATATTGTAACATTTACTGTTGATTTATATACAGAATTCTCTCTACAACTAGAGAATAGCAGACTCAAGCTTTCTGTTTTCTTACAGCGACATAAGAAGCAGTATATCTCTTTTGAATGGCTCTTAATTTCATACACCATTCCCTGCTTTCCCCTAATCTTGTTTCATAGTTCCCCGAATACATTCAATCCCTGGATTTCCTCCCACAAATCCAAAATACCGTGTTTTAATACACCCACATATAACAAGGAGGGCCTTTGCAAACCATAAATTGGATTCTACCTTTAGAAAAAAGAAAAAGTAAGGATGAATACTTACTTTCCTGCATAATGATACAAAATCAATTTTAACATTTTTTACAAATACCCTAGGGGAACACATGAAGTGCAAAACATGAAAATTTAAAGATTTCCTTAAGTCATTCTGGACATCCAATTACCAACCCAAAAGATAGCAACTTTAGAAATTTCTCTAAAGGGGGATAAAAATATGTGAATGTTAGTGTGTTCAAATATTAAAGAAAAAGAACATAAAATACCAAATTAAATAATTATATCTCAGAAAGACCCTGAAAACTTTTTAAGGATTAAAAAAGCAACTACGAGAAGAACTTATGTAGTCAAAATAGGTCTTATAATCTTTAGAAAAAGAATATAACAAACTAGAAAGCATTAAAGCGTTTTACAAAAGAACAGGATTGTCTACATTTTGGATACTTCCCAAAATTACCAAACCTTTCCTCAAAAATTCAAAAGTTAAGCATTACTTCCCAGAGTAGCAATTCATAAGGGCTGGATGTCCATTGCAACAGTAAGAAAAAAACTTTTAAGAATGAAGATTCCACAAATTTGTACTCAAATTATTTCACCAACCCATCTTCCCATTGTATGTTCTACTCACCTATCCAAAAGGAGTATTCAGCATACTGTTTACACTATCACACATACTATCTAAAAGCTCTTACATATGCTGCCTATTTTGCATAGAATGTTCTATGGAGAAATCTAATGACTTCTCCCAGATCCAGCCAAATACCACAACCTCCATGTATTATTTTTCCATAATACAATGAACATGAACCAAACACAAACTCCACTGGCATTAAACCAGGTACCAAAGGTACAGAGATAAATCAGTAATAATTCCTACAGATGTCATGTGAAGAGAAAAATAGAAAAACATCAATGACACAGAATAATGGATGAGCAAAATGTACTGCATCAAAGAAAACAACCCTTAACAATTTACTAAGGAAGAACCGAGGAAGAAGGCAGCTCAAGAAATACAAAGGACAGAATATGGAAGTAAATATCAAGTACATGGCAGAAGACACGTCATTGGGTTTTTGCAGCATTAAAGGACCAAAACAGGAAGAAGTAACTGACAGGAAGCGATGGTAGAAAAGGATAGTCCCTGTGGGGAAATACAATAGTCAGATAAACGAGAAAGCTTGACTAGAATCATTTGTTGGCCACGAGAAGTCAATAAAGAGTGTTAGGTACATGAGAGGGTTTGGAGGGAAGACAGTAAAGAGAGAAAAAATGTAATTATAATTTTGAAAAAATTATCACAAAGGCTGAATGTTGTCAGAATCAGATTTGTCCATTTATAGATCCCAGTTTTTACAAGTTTCACAATTTTTCCTAAAAAGAATGGAAGACGGGCTTTCTTTTTCTCAAACTTCCTTTCCCGTCTTATGCTGAATAGAGAAAGAAGTTCTGATAAGGTCAGACAAGGAAAGTGAGGGTGGAATACTGAGGATGAGAATGGAAACAGGTACAGATCAGAGTAGAAGGTCAAATCTACAGCATTTAGTATTGCTTAGATTTGATAGTTAAAGAACAGTGACAATGGTAGTTTCTGGCTTCAATTTAATTTTATCTTTTCTGTAAGCCTGCTCTTGAGCATCCCTCAAGCAAACATTTTTAACCTAGCTTTCTTTTAGATCTTGAAAAGGACAGACCACAGCTGAATCTATCCTTATCTACATGCCAATCATCTCTTACAACGTACTATTGGTCTTCATTACTCCATAGAAGCATCTCCTGCTGAAGTTACCAACAATGTGCAAAGTTTAAAATCATCTAAAGAAATTGGCAAAGTAGCAGTGATTTTTCTGAGACTGTCTTGATTTCAAACTGTCGAATAACCCCTCTATCTAGATTTCTTATGAAACGATATTGATTACTGGACCCACCTTGGTCTTCTACACAAGCTCTTCCTTCTCCTCC
This sequence comes from Bramus lutescens, assembly GCA_001685075.1. NCBI lineage: Eukaryota > Metazoa > Chordata > Mammalia > Rodentia > Cricetidae > Bramus > Bramus lutescens. The sequence continues at coordinate 276,705 of LOEQ01002508.1, forward strand.
ATCCCCTGCTAATGCTGGTATTCTCCTGACTTTGGCCTTTGGTTAGCTTTTCATTCTTTCTGCTTAGCTTATTTATACATGTAATGGCTGGACATTAAAGTAACTCTCTTCAGCTTGGACCTCCATCTATGATTTATTTGACATTCAGACAAACACAATATTAATGGATATCTAACATGTCAATCTAACTGCAACACTGTTATTCAAAAAGGTTCCTCCTCAACCCTCAGCAAAAGGTTCACACTCACTAGCAAATCAAGCCTTTTGTAATTTGTCCCTTACCTATCCTCTTTAAAGACTTATCCATCCTCCAATCACTGCCTAATCACTGTCTAATATATACTCATGATATAGGTTTCTTGAAGTACTTTCCTAAAACACGTAGAAATCACTTACTCATATAAAATGTTTCCTTTGTCTACTCTTAACTTCTTAAATCCCTTTGTGCTTCAAGTACCATGCCTGAACACAAAGCAATGTCCCAGTTGTAACAAATCAAACTCAACAGTTTAACAGAATCTCGTGTGTATATAATGCATGCCATGATATGCATGAGGGGCAAAATCTTGGAAAAGCTATACTTTAATACTGTAACCACTATTCCAAATGCACTGTGTAGCAAGAATCAAAAAAAGGGAAAATAGAGTACACATCATTGTCTGAGCCTTAGTCCACATCGTTCCCTTACAAACACTGCTTTGAATAAGTAAGGAATATTGAAAATATTGTCTGCTCTCCTGTTCTCAGTCTTCTGGAGTGATGCTTGACACCACTTTGCAGGCATGACATTGACTGGTTATTCCCACCCCTGCCTAAGGCTCCCAGGACTTGGAGAAGTTGCTACACTAAGCTTTCTCACCACCAGGGAGCACTGACTCCAGGCTTGACAGGGGAAAAAAAAAAACACAGTGAACCACTCTTTCCCACCTTTTCACCTGAAGAATTTCTAGTCATTGGGGTGGAGGGGGATCACTTCAAGCATTACTGATAGAAGGCACAAACAGATATTCTCCAAATTAAATGAGGCCATCTTTTACTTCACTCTATAACTGCTAGTTTACTAATCATTCTCCTCAAGTGAGGCTGTGAATCCCGTAGGGAAAAGACCAAGCCTTATTCACTTCCACAGTACGAAACTTGATATATACTTAATGCTTACAAGATGACTAGTAAATACATATGGAACTTAAGAGGGAAGATCAAAGTAAGATATGGAACTCTGAGCCTCCACATTTAGTTAAAACTGAATATGAGAAGTGACATTATTTCAGCAGAGGACAAGTAGAATAAAAATTGTATGACTAGTGAACTCTGGCAGGGGAAAAAATACAACACAAGAAAGATGGGGAGAGTGAATGATAGGGTGGCAACCGACAAGAGCCAGAAAATAGGAAGGCACTAAGGGAACAGGACAAACTCTTAAGGAATACAGATATCATCATCAAACTCTAAGAGAAGTCAAGTGAAATAAAGAAAAACACTCTTTAGATTAGGAATCATTAATCAACTAAAACATCATTAATCTTCGTGAGAATTGTTTGATGTTATCAGTAGGATAAAGAGAAAACAAAGATACAGAGAGGATAAAGACTCCTTCCCATTAATTTATTAAACAAATATTCATTGAGTCTTGAACACAAGGAACGCAATGACATACACAAGGACCACAATCCTTATCCTTAAGGGGTTTTTATTTAGTAGCAGTAAATTCCAGAAGAAACATGGCAAAGAACTCAAAACATTAAACCAAGGAGAATCTAAAATACAACTCTTACCTAGTGAAAGTCTTACTAAAAGGTAACTAAAGCACTAAATAGAAAGGAAGGGAGGGAGAAAGAGAGGGAGGGAGGGAAGAAAAATTTGAAGCATTGAGGGGTAAGATGGTTCAGTGGCTAAGAACACTTGTTGCCAGATGTCATGTGTGCCTGGCTGGCCATAATGGTGATGGACTCCTATCCCTCTGGACTGTAGGCTCCGATTAAATGTTTCCTTCTTTCTTTCTATAAGCTGCCTTGGTCATGCTGTTTTATTACAGCAATAGGAAAGTTAGAATACATAAACACACACAAAACTATAAACAAAAAATACATTACTGGATGCCAGAAATTGCTAATTTTAGTAATCAATGTATCTAATATTTATATCCTACACTTTGTTTTATAATGTAAGATTTAAAATTCCAGTGACTACATTCTTTAACTCTGATAGGCTGTACTGAATCTGGCAAAATACAGGGGTACATAATAGATACCTCTTAATTATTGGCTGCAGCCAATTATAGCTAAATGAAACACAGATTAGGTTTTCTATAAATTCAGTCATCTAAATTCAAATCAAATTGACCAAAGATTGTCTCTAATATTCACATGTCAGCTTTTATTCATACTTACTAATCTAAAATAAGAGAAAAAAAGGATTTTCCTCCGATGTTCTTTATTTTATTTTACTTTCCTTAAGCTTAACTGACATTGTAAGTTTAAAGTCCTTAAATTTGGGCAAACAGTGCATGTGTTACATCTTTTTTATCAATATACTTTAATATAAATGAGAAAACCAAATCCTAATAACAGACCAGCATAGTAACCAGTATCAAGAAAGCAATTAATGATCATAACTATTAAATGACTTCCCAAATAGGAGGCAAAAACAACACAAACTTGTTTTCCTATACAAGAAAATCCAATTCACTTCTCTGAATTGAGTCCATTTCTCTAAGAAGATACACTCACTTCCAACACTGAGAGCAAAAGAATGCTGACCTGGTCCTAATCCTGGTTTACTGTAAAACCAAAAAGAACAACTTTTTCTCAGTCTTTACACAGCTGTATTTCCATCCCAGAAGTGGAGAAAGCTCTACTCTATCAGTCACATGGACGATAACAGACCATCAACACCTCAGCTTGGTAACAGCATTTCTGGCTACATCATAGGTTTCAAGGGGCGCCAGCAACAGCAGCTGCTCTTAGGATGGGAGCAGGAAGAAGAAACCTTGGCACAAGAGGTTGGAAGGAAGCAACACTGATCAAGAACCAGTAATTCATATTTTAATTCCTAATATGTATTTTAGAATATTTGATTTAATAAAAGCAATTAAATCCTTTAGCTTTAACTATCCCAGCTGTCTTGCTAATTCAGTCTAAGTCTCTGGGTCTCCGTTGCCTCATCTATGAAACGGGAATAATATCTATCTTCTAGGGTAGATGATTCATGCATGCATATTAAAATCAAAACTTAAATCTTAGCCCACAGCATACTTCAAATGGTGGTTGTTGATGATAGTTTAAATAAATTATAATTATCAGCAATACTAGTATTTTGAACCCAACAATATGGCTGGGCAGTGAAATATCTTGAAAGTTGTAATTTTGACTAAGGAAATGTAATAACAAAATCAGGCACATGTGCATAAGACTGACCTATTAGAAAAACAATTCTAAACATTCCTTATCAAAAAACAAAATGAGTGAGAAAAGTACTTCAGCAATCAAGGGCAGATTTTACATATAATTCCTTCTAACAATAACCAACACCTATGAGTTTATGGCTGCCATCTTGCCAAAGAATAGCAAAACATTTACCCTAAATTTAGAACTCACCGTGGTGTGGCTTATTGCTGTATTTCTATTTCTGACTCCTCAGGTCCTAATCATGGTTTCTTCAAAGTATGATACAAAGCAACCACTGCATAAATTACTGAAAACATTTCTCCCACTAAGGCTGGAAATAGTAGGAGTGGATTAACCTCCAGTATGTACTTTTTATACAAAAACTCTGAACTTGAGTCAGGGCTATAGTTTTAGCCTCGCAGATAGATAAGTGATTTCAGACAAATTACATCATCTCAAGTCTGGACTAAACAAAGATACAAGACTTACTTCAAATAAACTCAGAATCAAACAGGCAAATAAGATCATTTTAAAAACTTAAATAGATAAGTTATTTTCCCAGAAATACTGGTACTCAAATCCTGAAAATTAAAACACAACTCACTTTTGGAAAGTCAGTTACTCTAACAGATCCACTCCCTTTATCTCATCTGCAAAGGAAGTTCTGACGCATTCACACTTGGAAATACTGAATGAAAAAAGTATTTCATTCTCTAAAGCTCTTGGTTTTTGTGTGAATACTACGACTAAATCATATACTTGAGAATGTGAATACTTTTCTCTAAAACTCAAATGATGTTATAGAATTAAAGCAGAATCAAAGAAATATTACTAATAAAACACACACAAATATTATTTATGTTCTGAACAAAACAAGATGGCCAACCGCCAACGTACAGTCTTTCAATAAATATACTGAAATGCCCTCAATATTCAATTTTGGCTCATGTGTATTCAATAAACAGTTTAGACACTGCTTAGTAACAGCAAGCAGCATCAGCAATTAATATTTATTGAGTTACGATGCTACATTCGCGAAATCATTGGAAGCTCATTATAACAACTTACACTTCACAACAGTACATAAAGAGGGTAGAACCATCATCTCCATGCCTAGATGAGAATCAGGCCCTGCCTCTCCTATTGTCAGTAAGCACTAAGCACTTATTTTAAAGTGAATGAACCTTAAAGAACTTAGGGTAAGCATGAAGACAAACACATAAAAGTAACAAGCAATTATAACATGGAAAGGAAAGCACATTATGAGAGGAGGCTAAAAGACAAGCGGTGGGGCTAGAAGATACTAAAAATTGAGAACTCTTAGCTGAAACTTATTGCAGATGATTGGTTATTTCACTGCAAAAGAAAGAATCCTATCCAGCCTAGAAAAAACAGGATACATTTTAGGGGTCTGTCAACTTACCACTCCTTACTGAAGTATGTATGTGTCTTCTATAGTTTTCTTACTTTTTTAGTAAATAAAAATAGCTTGTCCATCAATTTTTTTCTACTCACAATTCCAAATCAAGTTAGCGACTAGAATCAGTTAATTTTTACCCAATTTGCTAATTTAACATTAAATAATAGGAAAAAAGTCTCAAAGATATTTACTGTGTGATTTTTAAGTGCTTAAACCGGCTAACTTCATTCAAGACTAACCCAATGCTGCTTCCTTCAGGAGTCTTTGAAAAAGAGCTACCCAATCAGCATATCAAAGGTACCAAAGCCAAGGTTTTTACTTTAACCCAATTTAGTAGCAGGCCCTGTTGTTATACCTGCACCCACTTGTAAAGTGCCACCTCAGAACCGAGGCTATCTGGGTGGTCAGATGCCCTTCTACTTTATTTTCCCTCCGAATTCACTTTTAAGTCAAAAACATGATTATATGACTCTGCCTCACCAATTTTCATCCTCAGTTCCCTGCTTTTTCTAGCATAAGTTCAGTAAGGGGCCAACCAAGAAAATACAAAATAGAGAAAAACAGAGGGAAGAGAAAATGAAGGTACACTCTCTCCTCTGTCACATATTACTGTTGGAGAGTTTCTTTTCTTCCCACCTTACCAGTCGCCTATTACTGAAGCTAATCTGTACCCCAGGAATCTGGTGAGCTGCCATGAACCGGCATGGCTTTTGTCCCTAAAACACAAAGGTTTTAGGGCATCTCTTTGGGCCTCTGCTGGGAAGCTTGTTGTCCACATCATCCTGCATTCTCTTAGGTAAAAAGCTAAAAGTCTCATAAGGAAGCTTATAGGAGCAGCATACTGTATACAAGCAAGAGGATTCCTGTTTGGGAAAAAAAAAATCTCAAGATCAGTATCCCAAACTCTCCACACACAAACTATGACAAAACACTTGTCATTGCAACCTAATACACAACTACAACTGATATTTCACAAAACATCTTCATTATGAGTAACTTGTTCTGATTATGGTCCATTTTCTTTTTTTCTATTAATGTAGCCATGCTACATGGATTTCAAGACGCTCCAATGAGCTGTTCCCTATAGTTTGAAAACTGTCTTGCATTTTCTTTTCTCTCCCCAACTTTCTTCTCCCATTCTCTTCACCCCAGCCACATGCACAAGCTTTTTTAAAACGTTACCATAGGGCCATATGGGATAACCCAGAACAGGTTTGAGGACGCAAAGTCTAGGATGCAGAAGAAAGATCAGAAAGTCAGAAATTCTGATGATAATAATAAGGACACTGTCTCCTCATCTAAGAAGGAATACTACTAAACCCTTTTCTCAGAGTCAGTATTATTCTAAAGGGTAAAGTCTTACAGTACTGTCAGAGTACCAAATAGATAAAATAGGAGTATGGCTTGATTTGGGTTGGTAGCCAACACATGCTGATTGACAATAACTTTCTAAGTTCAGGGTTGACTTAGTGGCTGCTTTTCCAGATGATGCAGGTATGATGCCCAGCACCCATATGGCAGCACACAACCCTCTGTTAACTCCAATTCCAGGGGACCCAACACCCTCCCTACTCTGGCCTGTTCTGGCTTCTGGAGGCACCAAGTCATGCATGTGATGAAAGACATACAGCAGGTAAACATCCACACATTTAAAATAGAGTAACTGGTGGGGAAGTAAAGAAAATGTGTCCTAGGTTCAAAAGAAAATTTTGTTTAGAAATAATGTATTTCTAATTGAGGGAGATGGGCCACCCATAGGTGTCCAACAGACTGGTAATCTACAAATCAGATCCAGCTTGTGTCCTGGTTTCACTTAGTCTCTGCACAATGATTTTATACTTTTAAACGGTTTTAAAAAATTGAAACAATTATTTTGTGACATGTGAAAATTATAAGAAATTGAAATTTCACCATACACAAAGTCTTACTAGAATACATTCACAATGGTTTATCTATGTCATATTTGTGAGTACTTCTGTTTTAAAATAGGTAGAGTTTAATAACTCTAAGAGACTGCTTTAAAATATTTACTATCCGGTCCCTTAGTAAGAAAAGAAAACAAAAGAAACAACAAAAACAGTAATAAATAAATAAATAAATAAATAAATAAATAAATAAATANATAAATAAATAAAGGAACTTTACAGAGCCCTGTCTTAAACACCTGAAAGCACTAGCCACTCACCAACATTAAGCGTCTGTGTGTTAGCCACTGGGAATTGTACAGTGAGAAATGGTCCTCTTACAGATTATGAAAAATAAGGGATGGGAAATTTAGAGAAATAGAAAGCAATTGGTAGGAACAATATGGCAAAAGATGAAGGTGGACGGGGTCACTGTAAGAAGTAAGCATTCCTTTCATAGTTGATAATAAGTTTCAAAGTTGATACTAAGTTGCTTACAGAATTAACATCTTAATTCATTGGCAGCTGACAGATAAATGTCTACTCATTAAGAATCATAAAATTCTAAATTAGAAGTTCTCTTATAGCTAAACCTTTACATTTCTCTGTATACCTTGAAAAACAATACTGTAGTATTTACAAATATCTGGTGGCCCAACTCAAAATTTTACATTTTATGTATACTTTTACATGTGAATGTGAGTTTCTGTGTGTAGTCTTAAATTTTCAATTAATCTTGTGAGTTGGCCACTACAAATTACACTTCATAAGAAAAGCAACTGAGAGGTTCTAGAACTTCTCCAAGTACACAGCATACTACTGCACATCACTGTAGAGGTAAGTCCCAACACCTATGTTTCCTTCCTGCCAAATGTCTTTTTTAAAATACTAATTAGAGGAATGCATAATTAATTACTTTTGCTAAATTTCAAAATAAGGGAAATTCTTACAGTTACCAAACAATATTTATGCCAATATTGGTTTTTATTTCTTTTAACTAGCCCTTATGGTGTACTATGCTCTAATGGTAAAAGGATTCTATAGATATAAAGGAAGGACCATCAACTTCTGTTCTCTAGCTTAATGATCTGAGTTCCTTTCATGACATCGATACAAGGCTGTTAACTATAAAAATGTCACTAAAATCAAGATTGACAAATACATGTCATCAGTGCAAACAGAACTACAATTTTTGATTTGTGGATATTCTTGGGCTACAGTAAGAAAGCCTGTAGTAAGAGCTAAAGCTCAGCTTCACTAGCTCCATTACAAATGAAGTCTGCCTATACTCCTCCAATCCTAATCTCTGCTTCACTTCAGCCTTCAGAACCAGGGCCAGCACAGGTGTTCCCAGGTCTACCGTCCTAATGGAGGGTGCCACTTGATCATTTATTAGACCCCTGCAGTACTCCAAGTCTCCTATTTTAACTGCCTCTATTATTTCTAGCTCTCTTGGCTAATAATTGTAAGTAGCAAATACTTCCCAATTCAACACCCAAACCAGGTTTTTATGATTTTAAGGACTAAAGAAAAAAATAAGAAAAGGTTATCACCAAATAAGATTTGTTACATAATCCTATGTAGACTAAAAGTATGGTGAGGGCAGCGACCACTTGACTTTAACCCTGGTAAAATGCCAGTCTCCTCTGTCTTCTTCACTCTTCACGCCTGTGGAGCACAACAGATTTTTCCTAGTCAAGGATGAGGATGCTGAACCTCTGTCCTAGGAAAAGCTGGTCTCCTTCCACCAAGCAAACCTGCCTCCATCCAACAATACAGGCTAGAAATGTCTCCAAATAAAATACCAGACTCACCAGCTAGTTAGAGGCTGTAGCCCTGAATAAAACCATCAGCCTAAAGTACAATTTATTCTTTCACCATTTAAATGAGATCTTCATAACCTGAAAAGATAAATTTTGAAGTAAATAAATGTCTAAGAAGATATATGTATACAAATTAAGACACAAAATGCACTTGCATTTTCCTTCTGAGTCCTCAGTTGTGTCAATAAAACCATATACTACATGCTTGACACAGGAAGGAGGAGGCAATTCGAAAGGGGGACATATGAAGAGAAAAGTAAGAACATAAAACAGCACACAGACAAAATCTAAAGACAGGAGTGTCATAAAAAATACAATAGCCTAGCCTAGGTTTGATCATCTCTTTTGTGGGTTTGTCTGTTCAATGAGATGCTACATTGAAAGAACTCATATACATAGAAAGCCTGGTTGATGGGTTTGGGTTTGGGTTTTGGTTTTAAGTAATACAAATTGAGGGAAGGGCGCGTTAAAAGTACTGGTGGCTGGAGACTCCCCAGCTTACACTATATGGGAACCTGCTAACTGGTCTCTCTGCTCCTATACACTTCTTCATACTTTCCAGACAGGTAAGAAAAATGCTAACATCTAAACCAAATCAGTTACTACTTAGACCTTTTTACTTCCCAGTATCCTCTGCATTTCACTCTAACTCCTGCCCCTGTGAGAATTCTGTCCGATCTTACCCCTACCTCTTTCTGGAGTTCCTCCCTGAATGAAGTGTCTACTGAATTTCCACTTTGTGTCACATTTTCTGGGGTACTGTGAAGGAATGGAACCTCCTCCCATACTGAGAGCTTGCACTCTAGTAGTGAAATATACAAATAATAAACAGGCAAAAAAAAAAGCCAAGGTAAATAATTAGAGACAGCAATGTGTGTGACATAAGCAAATAAAGTGTTAGGCTCTCAGCATCTCTTAATTTCTGACGGCACATACAGTAATATATAATTATTTGATTCATTTCACTCCATCTTTACCACAGGAGCTCCATAGGACATAATCATGCCTGTATTGTTCACTGCAGCACCTAACCACCTAGTACTGAATTCACCATGTATCCACACTTAACTGTAAAATGAATAAGTTATCAGTAGTATCCACTTTAATTCAGGAATAAGTAAAATGGCATCTTGATGTTATTAAAGGTCAAAAACGAGTCAATAGAAAAAGAATCTGAGTGGCATACTCTTTAAGTCCCAAATAAGCATATGTTTAGAATACTAAAGTTTGCACAGTGGTGATGGGTGGTGATGGTACACACTTTTAACTCTGGCACAGGGGAGGCAGAGGCAGGTGGATCTACAGAGCCAGTTCTAGGACAGCCAGAGTTATAGAGAGAATCTCTGTGAGGAAAAAAAAAGATGACAGATAGATAGATTAGATAGATAGATAGATAGATAGATAGATAGATAGATAG
>LOEQ01002508.1:286769-297165 GCA_001685075.1 Bramus lutescens
GAAGGAAGGAAGGAAGGAAGGAAGGAAGGAAGGAAGGAAGGAAGGAAGGAAGGAAGAAAGAAATGATGTTTTGTTTGGTGATAGTCTCCTGTAGCTCAGGCTAGCTACTCAAGTATTGACCTTGAGTTTCTGATCCTCCTGCCTACCTGGAGTAGATTATAAACCTGCACCATGACTCTTCTGTGGCACTAGAGAATTTAACTCAGGGTTCTATGCTTCATGGGTAAGCATTTTACAATTGAGCTACAGCCCCTTCAAAATATTTATTTTTAAAATTCAAAAGCCAGTAGGACAGAAGAGACAGCTCAATGGGTAACAGAGCTTGTTCTACAAGCAAAAGGGCCTGAGACATGACTGCAAGCGCCTACAACCTCCACAGGGCAGGTGGAGGTGGGCTGTAACAGACAGATCCTGAGAGCTCTCAGGCCAGACAGCATCTCTGAAAGATAACAGTGCACACCTGAGCATCTGGGTCACCGTGGGACCCACCCAGTCTCAAAGCAAGAAAGATGACAGCAACACAGGAAGAAACATGAAGATCTACTCTGGCCTCTACATGCATACACACACTAGCATGCACATCCACACTCATAGAATTCTCAATACACTCTCCATGGAGCACATACATATAAATCAAGTGAAAAAGCACTAACACTGTAGAGATAGAATCAAAAAGATCAGAAGTTCAAGACCATTCCCAGATACATAGTAAGTTTGAGGACAGTTTAGGCTATATGACATTTTTGTATATATATATACCAGCTATGCTTTTAAAACATAAGTAGTTGGTACCTAAAAAAGACTTGAGAAGCCGTCCAAGTTTGCTTTTGCATAAAAAGTTTGAAAAATACCTAATATTTGAACATAGTTGTCCAAGAAAAGTATTTTAAATTCCATCATCAGATGAGATAGATTTACCTCCATATTTTGTTTTTATTTTTGTTTTTCTGAGACAGGGTTTGACTGTGTGGCTCAAGATGGCCTGCTACTATGTGTAACACAGGTGGCCCTCAAACCCACTGCAATCTCCCTACCTCAGACTATGCTACAACAAGGGCACTATTTACAACAAGAAAACCTGGTTTAAAATCAAAAACAAAAACTTCCATAGGTTCTAGGGAATCCTAGCAACTCTCTGGCACTCTATACTTACATTTCCTTTGGCTGTATCATTGTTAGAATATTATTTTGCTATAATTGCTCAGTAATTTGACTAAAAATTTAAAAATATCTCCCAAGAACTGAACCTATATTTTAAACATCTTAAACACTATGTCCTTCTAAAACTAGACTCAAAGATTATAAACATATGTTAATGTTATTCTGAAGCAGCTATGTTACAGAATGTATTTCATTTAATACAACTTGGTTTATATATTTGAAAATGTAATCTCAGAGTTTTAGAAACTTGCCAAGCTCTAATAACTCATCTATTCCCAGCCATCTTGGAAATGTGATATACCACCTAAAACTCATAAAGATGTGAGCAAAAGATTTCTTCTTCTTAATGGAAGTAGAGTAGAGGCAGAGTTTCACTCTGAAGCCTAAGCTGGCTCAGAACTCACTATGTAGCCTACACTGGCCTTGCAATCATGGCAATCCTCCTGTCTCAGCTTCACAAATTCTGGGATTACATGACTGAACCACTACACTTGTAGTATTTGTTTTGTTTTGTTTTGTTTTGTTTCTCTGTGTAGCCTTAGCTATCCTGGAACTCACACTCTGTTGACCAGGCTGGGCTCAAACTCACAGAGATCCTCCTGCCTCTGTCTCTTGAGTGCTGGGAACAGAAACATGTGCCACTGCCAGACAAGTGGGGTTTTCTTTTGTTTTGTTTTGCTTTGTTTTTAGTTTTTAGTATCAATCTTATGAAAGATAAATTTTAAAATCAGTAATCCTAACTAGGAATGAAGGCTTAAAATGTTTAAAGCTCCAGGCTTTGTAAGAGGCATATTTTATTATAATATATAAAGAGTTGACATGTTCTAAAACAATCTGTCCCCACATGTGCAGCCAGTCCTTCTAGTTACTGTCTTCCTGCTTTGCATGTGCTTGTTTCAGCAACACTGGAAAATAAAGTTATACCAGTAATATTCTAGACAATTAGAGAACTGTTTGAATCTCGTCCAGAAGAATGGCCTGAAGGACAGACCGGCTTCAAGCATGAATAACACATACAAACTTCATCACACACCTTAGTCTACTTGAGTACAACAGTAGTGCAGTAATGAAATGCCTCACAACAATTAAAAACATAATCTAGATAATAAATAAGAGTACAACTGTAACTATTAGAAGGTAACTATTATTTAAGCACCAACATTCAGAGCCATTAATGCTCAGAATCATTACTAGACAACACATGGAGATAGATCCATCAGTGTTTCCCCTTATAAAATATCGTTGCATTTTCTCATGAATTGTAGAACCCTTTTATTTTTCTAAATTTACATGTGTATCTTCATTCACATTTGCCATCTAAATCCATAGCCACCTAAGACACTTACTTAGCCATACAATTATGTTTCTATTTACTTCTGGCTTGTTAGTTCTTTACTACTACTTTTTAGTAATGCCTTCGTGTAACTTCATCTTCACCTTGTTACTCTGTTCTGTACTCCACATACAAGGACCTGTATCATCCAGCCCAGCCTCACCTCAGTTCCTACTCTTCCATCTGAATCTATATCCTCAGTTGAGACTGTATCTCTCTAAGCAAGCAGGGCATTCTTCAACACACCAATCCTTCCCTTGGATTAGGTCAGAAATCCTCCATCCAATCTTGTCTTCCAGTCATTCTCAAGTTCATGATCAAGTAACACCTGCGTTTCTGAAGCTCTTTTGTGGCTTTTCCTTCACATTCCATAAATATCCTTTTAAATGTCCTTTTAAGACCTTGTATTCCCAGGATTAAGACCAATTTCTGCTAGAAGCATTTCCTGAGTGAAAAACTCTGAAATCTCCCAAATTCAAAACGGTGTTAAAACAGAATTAGACTAATTTAAACAACCGGGCCAGAGGAAAGAGAGTTCAGAAAGTCAAGTCCAAATTCTCCCCTGAACAGTCTGCTCTCTACCACACACAATGGCTCATAATCTCTGCTAGAGGTTAATTTTATGGCCATATTCTTCTGCACATGGGTTTCTGGTACGTTTTTCCATCTCCTTCAGACAGCACAGGGCAAACGGAATGAGGGAATTGATGAACTAGATCAGTGTTTTAACAATTACAGTCTTTTAGTTGGTCACTGACTCAATGGAGCATACTCAACATTTTAAATGTAATTTATTTATTTATATATATGGGTGTTTTGTCTGGATGTAAGTCTGTTTAGCAAGTGCATGCCTGCTGCCCATAGAGACCAAAAGAGATTGTCAGATTACCTAGGACTGTGAGCCACCATGTGGGAGCTGGGAATTGAATCTAGGTCCTCTGGTACATCAGCCAGTGCCCTTAACTGCTTAGACATCTCTCTAGCCCTAATACTTATCATTCTTAAAAATGAAACAGAATATAAAAATAAAAATAAATAAAAGTATCCTTCCTATACACAGTAAGTAATTCATGAAACTTTAATCTAACATACACATAGAGACACATGGGAACTAAGTCGTGATAGAATGTATAATTCTCATTGTGGATTATAGTTTAAAAATTATGAGCATGACTGAACTTGAAGATATGGAAGCATCTTTTGAAATCTACACAACTGAAATTCTAATAAAATGTTAAGTGAACAGAACTTTAGGATATCAAAATAATCACTAGCAAAATGATTTTTCTTAATAAGCTGTCACTATTGCCAACTAATCCTAAGAATCAGAAATCTTTAAGCGACCATCTAACCTGAGTTCAGTACTTAATATCATAAAAGGAAATGTATGCACCAAACATGCAAAGACATTCCATTTCAATCACTAAATAAACATTTTCAGAGCACCTACTGCGTGCCAGGGTTGACACCTAGTTTTAACCTATGGTTAAAAGGAAACTCTTGAAAAATGAAAAAGCAAGGTAAGCACTGTAGTTTAAAGAGGAAATGGGCAAGTGAACATTTGCAGCAATTACTGAAGCTAAGGTCACTCAGAAAGTATGAGTGAACAAAAAGCTACTACCTCAATAGTGGTTAGGTGGCAGAGAAAATATTTCTAAGTATAACACTTCTCAGTCTTAAAAAAAAATTATAGGAGTTAGCCAGGTAAAGGAGGAAGAACAATGCTCACAAACTCTCAAGGCAATGCATTCTGAGTCTGTATGACTGGAGCACTGAACTCATGAGAAGGAAGAATGACGACAATGTAGGAGAGCTTGCCAGGCCCTCCTGGAAAAGGAAGGTGGACCTCTGTGAGTTCAAGGCCAGCCTGGTCTACAAAGTTTTCCACACCAGTCAAAGCTACACAGTGAAAGTTGTCTCAAAACAAACACCTAAATCCACTAGTGCTCACGTGCCACTTCTTTGTCAAACCACTCTCTAAAATGGGCATCATTTTGTAGGTAAGAAAAATGGGGCACAAGAAAATGAGGTCAAAGGTGAAGATGTGAACCCTGTATAAACCAAGGAAATCTAAGTATGGAATGCATAGCTTTAACCACTATACCAAGGTTAGAAAAAGCAGGCAAAAGAAGGCCCCTATATGTCACTATGCTAAGGTAACTAAGTCAGTGAAAGATTTTAAGCAAGAATGGCATTCATTCATTCATTCGTTGTTTTTTAAAGACAGGTTCTTACTATGTAAACCAAGCCAGCTTAGAACTTGCTGAGATATCCCTGTTTCTGTCTACCCTGTGATAGGACTACAGGCATATATACTACATATCCAGCCTCAAATTTCTTTCTTAATGAGAATAGTTTGGGGGGTAAGTAGTAGCTTGGGGAAAAAAACATATAACTAGCTAGTCTTGTTTGAGAAGATGTTAGAGTTTAGGTAGGAAAGCCTGAGAGATGAGCTAGTACCAGAACCCAAGTATAACCACAAGGGCATTTTTGTTCACTAAGCATAAAAATCTCTCAAATTTTTTTCCTAGGCCGACCATTCTATCAGTTCAAAAATTTCAACCTCAGAAAAGAACATAATTCTTTTAAGTCCCTGTATTACACTAAGCATAAGCACTAGATGCACAGATATCCATGAAAGTAACTAAGGAATCTGGTCAAGAATGAGAGAATGTCAACTGCTATCTACAATAGTTTTCTTGCCTTCTTCCTCTATACTCTGTTCCTGGAACTTTCATCTTCAATAGTCAATTTTAAATCAATGTTCTGTCTAGACATGACTGTTATAACCTAACAGAATTAAATCTACCGCAGAGGACGGTCTAATATGGGCCCATCAGTGGCAATAAATCCACTCACAGGTCTAGTCAAATCTTGGCTTAAACAGACAATGACTGAATAACAATAAAAGATTTTTCAAAGAGAGTGAAGAGTTAAGGAAAACTCTGAGTATGAAAAAGAAAGTAAGAACAATCTGAAACTCAAACCATTTGATTCGAAGTTAAAACCAGGGAGGGACACTATGTAGTATGTATGCATGATAGTTCAAAATGCAGCAAATGAAAACACAGTGGGGAAAGACTGGGAAGAAACTGGAGAGACAGCTCAGCAGTTAAGAGCACTAGCTGCTCTTCCAGGGGACCAGTGTTCCATTCCTAGCACCCACATGAAGCCAACAGCTTGTCTGTAACTCCAACTCATGCACACATACCCACATGCAGACACACATATCAATATATAATTAAAAATAACAAAAAAAATTTTTTTAAAAGACTAGCCTCAAACATTCTAGATTCTCTTCTGAATGGTGTAATACTACATATTTTAAGAGTGTCACTGTGATTCTCATCTTGCCTAGCTAGATTAACTTTCTTAACTTAGAGTTCAAAACCAGGTATTAATTACAATCAGGATTTAACCTTAAAAAGGACAAAGGTCTTTAAGGAACCACAGAATAGTACTTGGTGTGTCCTAAATGAGCAATCATAACTAAAAGCCAGCTAACTATTCTCAAAAAATGATACACTCAAGAAATCATTTTTAAAATGTTAAAGTTAGGTAAACAAGAAATACCCTTGGAATGATTCAGGGAATGCATTTATTATATCTGCATGATATAAACCTTTCAAGCACCAAGCTTAGCACAAACAGCCCACAGCCATGCAGCTCTGGGATGTCAATAAGGATAAAAAGGAAAGATCCTAAGGGGTGAGTATTATAAAAGAGAATACCAGATCAAAAACAAATATAGCTCAATTTGCTATCATGACCACTTATTTGTCATGTCCATGAGCATCAGTCTTCATCAACAGTCAGCAAAACACTGTAAAGGAAGAATATTAGGGTGGAACAATACATACAACTAGAACTTATTTTCCTAATTCAATCATTCTAAATTTAAAAGACAATGAAACTCTAACAGAGTCACCTGGAGATCACCAACCTCCTGCACTAGTAACACTTAGATGACTGACTTTAATAGGAGGGAGCCCACAGCTCTTTAACTAACATAGTGAGGCTTTTTTGTAAAAATGTATTTATTTACATATATGAGAACGCTGTCTTCCTATAGTTCTACATGACAGAAGAGGGCATAAGATCCCATTATAGATGGTTTGGAGCTACCATGTGGTTGCTGGGAACTGAACTCAGGACCTCTGGAAGAGCAACTAGTGCTCTTAACCATGAGCCATCTTTCCAGCCCACTCCTCATATTAATGCTTCTAAAGCTTAAGAATTAAAAAAAAATGGTTTCTCAATCTGAACACTGCTGACATTTTGAGTTCCATAACTCTTTGTTGTGGTAGCCGTCCTGTACAGCATCCTGTCCTGCCCTCTACCCACTAGGTGCCAGTAGCATCCCCTCCCCAGTTCTGACAAAAATTTCTCCAGATGTCTCCGGCAAGAGACAAAAATCACTCCACCATGAGAAACACTAGCTCAGATCATAAACAGAAAAAAATTCAAAATGGGAAGAGAGAAGGAGAACTTGTTTTGGTTTTTCATCTGGTCTGTATGTTTTGGATTTGATCACATACGTGTGAGAGTTTTCTGCCTTTAAGAAACAAAGCATTGGGGCTGGAGGCATGACTTGGCACTTAAGAGTACCAGAATTCAGTTCCCAGCACCCACATAGGCAGCTCAGAACTAATTCCAGGGGATTTAACACCTCTGACCTCCATGCATTCAAGTCCACATACCCACATGCAAACACACACCTACACATAATTAAGAATAGAAATCTCCTCTCCGAAAGAAAGAAAGAAAGAAAGAAAGAAAGAAAGAAAGAAAGAAAGAAAGNNNNGAAAGAAAGAAAGAAAGAAAGAAAGAAAGAAAGAAAGAAAGAAAGATGGAAAGAAAGAAAAAGTATTTACTACCTATCACTTGCTAGCCAACATTCAGAAGTCCTGGGCTGTCCTATCAGCTCTCCTTCCAGCCAAACAGTGATAACTAGCTATCAATACTCTATTTCTGCTCTTCTTTCTTGAGTATACTGACCATGCTGTTCCCAGTTCAAACACAATTCAAAAGAATCCTCAACTTGAGGGCCACTCAAGTACCACAGGAACTTTAGCACCCTAGGTGGGATAAACCTCAAAACTGGGAAATGTTAAACTCATCCTCACATTTTAACGAATTGTGAGAAAAGACGCAAATTAACCATGATGTTTCAAAAAGTAAGAAGCAGATTTGTGTTTTGAAACAGACTCTGAAGGATAAAGAGGAATAAAAAAAATCATAGGGAATCTGAAGGCATTCCAGGATGAGGGCAAAACTTGAAATGTTTCTCCTGGAATGAGAGCAAGGAGGAAATTATACACTTGGCCATATCCTACAGGAATAGTCTGCATAATCAGTCTCCACAGCACATACCATGGTGGGATGGAAGCTGAAAAAAAACCAGACCACAAAACACTAAAANAAAAAAAAAATGCAAGGATCTGTCTTTCCTGAACACCTAGAATAAACACATTCCTTACTACTGTTTCCCATTTGATTTTATTTTAAAGTCAGATACCCAGAAACAAACTGGTAATTTAGTAAATTACTTAATTCTAATAAAAATAGCCACCCTCTGCTTCCTGTGCCAGATTACACATTACACAGAAAAATCAATTAGAAAACACACACACACTTTTTCAGAGTGCATTTGCCTTGTAACAATGTCTTTTTAAAGACATATCAGACATTTTAAGTAAAACAAAAAAAAAAACCTTAATGTATCAGTATGGAGTATAGCTTTTCAAATTATTTCAANAAAAAAAAAATGCAAGGATCTGTCTTTCCTGAACACCTAGAATAAACACATTCCTTACTACTGTTTCCCATTTGATTTTATTTTAAAGTCAGATACCCAGAAACAAACTGGTAATTTAGTAAATTACTTAATTCTAATAAAAATAGCCACCCTCTGCTTCCTGTGCCAGATTACACATTACACAGAAAAATCAATTAGAAAACACACACACACTTTTTCAGAGTGCATTTGCCTTGTAACAATGTCTTTTTAAAGACATATCAGACATTTTAAGTAAAACAAAAAAAAAAACCTTAATGTATCAGTATGGAGTATAGCTTTTCAAATTATTTCAATGGATTACCTATATGTTCTGTAACAACAAAACCACTCTATTTCAAAATTTTCACTATTAACCTGCAAGCCTAGAGAAAATAGTGATCGGAACTACTGCTCAACTCTTCTCGCTCCCAAGGCAAGCAGGGGAAGCTGTAAGACCTGTAGTGTCAGCCTGCTTTCGCATGAGTGATACCTTGGGGCTGCTCAAGAATCACCGCCTTCAACAATTAATAAGACTCAGGTGGGTTTGGAAAGACTAATGTCTACAGTCCCTTGATCAGTGGCCATGATGCCCCTCCTCCTCGAGGGCAGATCAGAAAAAAAGGAGCTCTGCCCTGGAGTTCACCAGCCAGACACAGAGGGTCAGGGGGAAGAAAGAGTACGATGGGAGTGAGAAACTACAGGGTTAAGTCATTTCACAAAAGCAAGACGTTTAACATTATCAAAGCCTTCATCCGTTTCAGACACCATTGTTTAGCTTGCTCTCCAAACCGAGCACAAAAAGAACTGTCCGCCTGCCTTAAGCATGTTCCTTCTTCCATTTAAACAGACATGATTCTTTTGGTTAATCTCTGGCAATGATCGCCATTTCACAACACATCCAGCCCACCCGGAACTGATCAATACCACTACAGACATAAGACTAGACTTTATCCATTTATTAACCACAAGGAAATGTACCATTCAGCAAAATTCTATACATTACAAAAGATTCTGTTAAAAGGGGGTGGGGTGGGGAAGACGGACACACACAACACACACACACACACACACAAGAGAGGTACACAAAGAAAAGCCTAGCACCTTCTAATTTCCCTGTGACATAGGAGGTAACGACACAGCCACGAAACCTGTCAAACTGCCCCCCCACCCCATTCTTGATCAGTCTAGTAGATATACACTGAATATTTACAATGAAGGCATTCGTTGTGACTTTTAAAGTGTTCCATCCCTCGAACTAACTCTCCTGCTACGTGCATCCGCACACCTTGCAGCTAGATGTGGGCATTTCCAGAATTTCAAGTACAAAAGCCTAGCCTTATTTCAACCACTGGTTGCAGCCACACAACGTCCTCACATAGTCAGTTTTTTTTTTCAGATATAAAATGGCCAGAGGATTTCCTAACCTTGAGCTAAAATACATCTCACAAGAACAGTCCATTTAACAGTGAGCACAATTTCACATGCCCTGTTCTGAACGGAAAACAATGCGTCGGTACGAGGCGTTGAAAAGAAGTCATCGGTAGGTAAGCAGAATCTCCGGCTGAAAAGAGCACCCAAATGCTGGGCGAACGCCAGCACACACCAACACACAGCAGCACACCTCTCCTGCACGGGGTTACGGCTAATACTCTGACAACTCCAACTATTTTTAACACTACTGGACAATGAAGTTGGAGAAGACGTGAGAGGAGACCTAGATTAAATTCCTGATAGGATGCATTGTTTCTCACAGTCAAAATTAAACACCAACTCACTCGATCTCTGTCTCGGTATTCACCGGAGAAGCACTAATTAGATGTCGACCAGAACCGGTCCTTGTTTTGGAAAAGCTTAGGCTAAATGACATTTCGGAATACTCGTTTTGGGTCTCAACCTTTACATAAATTTTCACTTGTGGTATTTGCGGCTTAACAGCAATCCAACCAGCGCTGTCATCGAGTGTTATGGCCACAAACCATGACTTTCTCACTTCCACAACAACACAGCACTCAATCTATCAGTTCGCCAAACCAACCCAAAACAAGAGGGATTCATGGAGGTTTCCAGATTATCAGGGCTGCGGAGTCGGGCGCGGGAAAGCCTCGGCCGCCCGAGAACTGCCC
>LOEQ01002508.1:307072-319257 GCA_001685075.1 Bramus lutescens
AGATAGATAGATAGATAGATAGATAGATAGATAGATAGATAGATAGAGAGATGGTTAGTCCTTAATGCCCATGACCTAGCTAGTCTCATGTTCTTGGCCATTTTAGCAGTGTCAGGTATAGGTTACATCTGATGGAGTAAGCTTTAAATCCAATTATGAAGTGATTGGTTGCTCTTTTAGCGTCTGTGCCACTATAGCAACAGACTGTCTTGTGGGCGATTACTCTTACAAGTCACAGGGTTTGTAGCTGAATGATATTGATGATTAGATTTTTTGTGATTTTTTTTGTTTGTCTTGATTTTCATTTTTTTGTTTTGTTTTGATAAAGGAAAGAGAGAGAAAGAGAAATTGAGTGAGTAGGAAGATTGGAAGGATCTGGGAGGAGTTGGGGGAGGGGAATAGATATGATCAAAGCAAGTCAAATGAAAATTTAATTATATAAAAAATAACCAAGGTGGTTGGCTCCTGAAGAACAACTGTAGTTAATACACATACATGCACCCCCCCACAGGCCCATCTGCACACACAAACACACAATAGATATAGAACTTACAGATATGAAAATAACATTTTTCAAGTGAAAAGAGAATGCCATGGTTTAGACTTCAAAACAAAGCAACATAAACTGAGTTTCTTTAAAAACAAAACTTAGTCACTAGTCTCACAGTTCTTCTAGATGTTGACAAGCCCATGGACAAAAATGCTAGAAAAGTCTGTTCCTAGTGACCATCTACTTACTGGCTTGCTAATAGTCCATTTTCACTTTGCCTCACATCAGGGACAGCAAGTAAGACAGCTCTCATCTCTGATTAAGTCTCTGGTCCTATCTGGGCACCTCTTTCTCATATCTAAAGCTAGCCACTACTCAAAGGACTCTCCTTCAAACACCACCACACTGGAAGTTAGAACTTTAGTATTTGAATTTGAGGATGAGGGGATTCAATTCAGTCCATAACAGTAAGTAGAAATGGTTCAAGTGTTGCAAGGCACTGGCAATATCCAAGAGAGATGAATTCAATGACTTGAGACAGACTGTAATATTAGAGCATGATATTGGTATCTATTATTTTAGGATAATCAATATGGTAATTAAAATCTATAACCAACAGTTCTACTAGCTGGGACAAATCAAAATACTTGATTACTCAATTGGAAAGATAGAGAGTCAAAGAAAAGGTCTTAGACTAGGAAATATAAAACACAAATTTGCATCTAAACACAGCAGCAATGCTTACATTAAGTAGGTTAATTCTCTGATTAAATTAAAACAGTGGTCAGGGTCAGCATGAAAAACAACATCCAACCATTTGTTGCTTATGAGAGATGCACTTTAAGAACTCTTCAGAGGTTGAAAGTAATAACCTGAAGTTATTAATGTTAAGCCATAACCAGACTTAATACACAGTGCTGTTCTGTGCTCATGAAGGGAGAACAGGAATTCTGTTGCTTTAGGTAGAGAGTTCTATAGACGTCTGTTTGATCTAGTTGGTCTATGCTTTGTAGTCTTCTATTTAACTATCTATTTAACTGTTAATCTCCCTTTTTGTTCTATCCATTGCTTAATGTGATGAATGAATGGATGTTCCTAACCATTATTTTTTAGTGGTCTGTTTCTTCAATTTTATTGTCTTTTTACATGCTCTGTATCTGGGTGCATATATGTTCATAGCTCTAGGACCTCCTGAAAGATTCACACATTTATTGCTGTAAATGTATTTTTTTCCTGTCTCCAGTTGCCATTTTGCCTATGGTTCTATTTCATCTGACGTTAGTGTAGCCAGCCCTCACCTCTTTCCTTAGCAGATGGTGTTGACTATATTATCCAAAGAAGTTTTCTTATCTTTTTCTTTCAGCCTCTTTTTCCTTTGGATATAAAGTGTACTTAATAGACTATATATAAGTGCATCATGTTTTTAAAAATCCACTTACCAATCTCTGACTTTTGACTCAAGTTAATTATCTGCATACACTTTATGCCAACTGATAAGATAGGGTTTATATCTGCCATTTTGATATTCATCATCTGTATGTCATGTTTCGTTCCTCAATCACTGTGTCCTTTCATATTTACTATTTCCAATATACCATTTGAGTTTCCTTATTGTTTCTTGTATGATATTACTTTCAGTTTTATTTAACTGGTTGCAGTGGAGATCACAACTAACATATTCACTTAAAGGAAGGTGCTTCAGGAGCTGGCAAGATGGCTCAGCAGGAAAGGGCTGGCTGCCAAGCCTGGTGACCACAGTTTGCTTCCCCAGGCCCCACATGATGGGAAGAGAGAACTGATTCCTTCAGGTACTCCTCTGACCTCCACACACAAAATAAGTAAGTAAGCATAAAAGATTAATGACAAGGTGCTTTAGATTACAGTACCCTAATTTTAACAGAGCTAACATTTTATTATAACTTTATTTTTCCTTCCCCATTTTAATGCTATCATTGTCATAAGACCTGTATTTCATAAATGAAGGCCCATCAATGGAGTTCCATGATTACTGTTTAATGCTTTTGCCTTTTAAATCATATAGAAGGAAGGAAATTCCACTTTCCTTTGTTTATTTTTTACACAGTTCCATTGCTATTGTCTTGACATTAATATATATTCATAATACTTTGGGTTTATGGGATTTGAGTTTCCTGGGGATTAATATTCCTCTTCATATATGGGAAACATTTGCTCATTATTTTTTCAAATTGCAATTTTATTTACTTACATATTGCATGGTGGCATATGATGTGGTTTGTGTGTATATAATATGTATGTGTGTGTATAGTATGTGTGTGTGGTGGGTATGCGGGTAGAGTATGTTGGTGTATGGGATGGTGTGCTGTGTGTATGAGTGTTTGTATATATGTATGTTTGTAATGTGTGTGCATGTGATGGGGCATGCCTTTGGTATGCTAGTGTTTTATGTACCTTCCTCGGTGTAATGAGCATAGTAAAAAAAAAAGCCTTTTACACATATAAAAATAGCTTATTTAGGGTCTTCACTACACCCAAGACTGCACCTGATAACCAGAACTCAGTAACATCACTCACTCAAGATAATCAGACATAGTCTTAGACACCATGACACCCATGGGACAGTATATAAGCAGAGACCAAGAGCAATGCTCTGGTCTGCACATCTGGAGAGATGCTGCCTTGAACTGCCCTGCATCTGGAAAGTCTCCCCTAGGATCCTGACCCTTCACTCAGAGACTTCTGTTAGAGACTGGACCTTCAGCTAGGATACATCGCACAGGTGAACAGCCTTGGGGAGATAGGCTTAGGACCGTAGTTAAAAATTTTAGTGTGAACCTAGTGTGATGTCCTTTAACATAATAATATATAACTTTTGGTATACTGTGTGTATCTACTTTCTCTCTCATGACACTCAGCCTTCACTTTTTGCTTGCACAGTGACTAAGCTGTCCTGGAGGTTGGAGGAGAGATTCCAGCCAGACCTTGGTGTTGGTTCTGGTTTTCTGGGATGTTTTGGAGTTTTACCATGCTATCATGAACTTCTTATTCTTCAGATTTTCTTTTGAAATCCCCCCCCTCTTCTGGAGCAAGCATCAATTTATCTTAGACACTCTTTTTGCCCTTAGGTATCTATGGTGTTGAAAATTTTCCACCTCATGATTTTAACAACTATCCTAAGCATAGAATTCTCCTCACACTGAATCAGGTCAAGTGAAGATGTGCCCTTCCAGTTTGTTGCCAAGGAGCTCAAATTTCCACAATTCCCATCAGTTTGTCTGTCAGAGTTTTAGGCTGGCTCTTCCCTCTTCATAGTCTTCAAGGATGGCTCCAAGTGGCCAGGTGCCTTCCTGAGATGTTGGTGAGCACAGCTGCCTGCTAAACCATGGTATAAATCTAGCACTTTTGAAGGCTTCTGTGGATCTATGGCAAGGCCCATGAGAAACAGACGAATAATGGCAAAGGTTTTCATTTAATTGAGGATTTTTTTTTCATAACAAATCCTCACACTGCTGTTCTTCATTTCCGGTTTTATGAAAAAGTAAATCTTGACCATTTTTATTGGTGCTCTTGCTTTTAGGAGGTTGATTTTTCAGAAGTCCTTACTTTTCCATTCTAGAAGAAATTCTGATGAGGTGTCTTCCTCACCTTAGAAAGGGTCTACATTAATAAAAAGGGGAAGGCGCTGCTTCCTGCTTCAGCACTGATGAACCTCACACACACAGTGTTGAGACAAAAAGCCAGACACAGAAGAAGACACGCACTCTGGTTTCAATTTTGTGGACTTCTGCAAACAGCTAAAAGCCAGAGTGCTAGCTTCTGTGTTGTGCCACTTGATGGTAGCACTTATTACGATCCCTTGAGAAATACATTTTGTGACCTTTTTGAGTCTTTGCACTTGTAAACTAATTTAAGTGTTTAAACTCAAGGCTTGTATTTAATTCTTGAATACTTTCCCTTGCAGGGTTTTGTTAAAGTACTGAGAGTTTTATATTTAAAGTTAAAGAAATTATGTATGACCCTTGAACATTGGAAACATTTGCTTTAAATAGCATTGCCATTAATAATAAAATTATACGTCCACAGTGCCTTATAGTTTTTAAAAGTGCTTTAACATGATTTTATATGTATAACTCTTGAATTTCAAATGTATTTTCCAAATGAGGAGACTCATGTAGGATCACGGAATTTGTGAAGAATGAAGATTGTCTTAAACCATTTATTATGGGTTTCCACCATATTTATCACTGTGGTGGTTTATTCAGAATATTGCTAGTCACTAATTTATCAAAATTAGATGCATGCCCAAGACTCAGGAGTTCTCTGCTAAGTAATTCTTATGTGATATTAAAATGTGTTTATTGACGGATCCTAGATCTCAGGATTATAGTGGTGGCAAAAAAATATAAACGTTCTCTTCTCAGTCTTTGTGAGAAAAGTGTTTGTCATTCCAACTCCAGCATCACCTTAGATTTAGGTGTGCTCTCCTCGCAGTACCACCCAGCTTGTATGATAGTTGCTGTCTCTTGGGGACCTGCTCTTTAGTGAAGGGAAATGGAGGGGGAATGGACCTGGGGGAGGTGGACCAGGCTGGGGGGAGCATAAGGAGGGGAAACTGGTCAGGACATATTCTACAACTCCTAGACTACTACTCAAGCAGAGAATGGTTGGTCCCAGTTCTATGATTGTTTTCATGGTATCCGAGGAAGTCCTAGCTAGTCCCTGGCCTAGCTGTTGGGCTAACCCCAGCAAACTTCTGCCACTGAGGCCCAGACCACACTAGCCAGAAAGAGTGAGTGACCCACAAGCCATCGGAACTGCACCCCTCCCCAGACTCTGTCCCCTGTGACCCTTTCCCAGACCCACATCATCCCAGCTCCATCCCTGGCCCTGCTGCTGCTGGGCCTTACCCCTAACTCCAGTGGTCCTCCACCACTGAGGTGCAGACCACTCCAGCTACAGCTGATAAGTAACCCTCTTCTCCTGTGCCCCCTACATCTCAGCGCCAGTACCACTGCTGGACCCTGCCCCCCCCCAGCGCTGGAGGAACCCTGCTGCTCTGGTGGAACCGTCACCAATAGAAGAGCAGGTGAGTGATCTGCCTCCCAATTGGACTGCCACTACCCCTAGATTCTGTTCCCCTCAATACCCACACTGCTGCTCAACTCTTCCTACCTCATCATCCTCCCCATGGCCAGCACTTCCTCAGAACTCCAGTAGACTCCATAGACCTAGACAGAGTCCATGGCATTTGGAAGAACAGCCCAAGCAAGCAGCTCTACCAGAGGCCAGGTTGGACCTAGGCACCCTAGAAGAAGATTCAGTTTCTCAGAAATTTGGGCATCAGTCTACCTCAAGACCCAGCTATACTACACTTGGGCATATACCCAGAGGATGCTCAATCATACCACAAGGACACTTGCACAATTATGTTCATAGTAGCTTTATTTGTAGTAGTCAGAACCTGGAAGCAACCTAGATGCCCCTCAACCATCGAATGGTTAGAGAAAATGTGGTACATTTACATAATGGAGTACATATGACATCAGGAAATTTGAGGGCAAATGGATAGAACTAGAAAAAAATCATCCTGAGTGAGATAACCTAGACAAAGAAAGACAGACATGGTATGCACTTACTCATAAGTGGATATTCACTGTAAAAGATAACCATTCTACAGTTCACAGCCCAGGAGAGGCTAGGTAACAAGGAGGGCCCAAGAGGGGGGCACATGGATCTCCCTGGAAAGGGGAAATAGAAGAGATCTCCTGGATAGGCTGGGGGTAGATGGGGATGGGAACTCGGGAAATAGGTTGCAGAGTGGATGGAACAGGGGAGTCCTGAAAGAGATGATTGGAAAGGGGGTGCATTTTGTGGTCAGGTAGAAACATGATGCAAGGGAAACTCCTATACATCTACAAGGATAACCCCAGCTAAGACTCCTAGCAACAGTGGATATGTAGCCTGAACTGGTCATCTCCTGGGATCAGATTGATGACTACCCTAATTGCCATCAGATAGCCTTCATCTAGTAATTGACGGAAACAGATGTAGAGACCCACAGCCGAACATTAAGAGCTTGGGGAATCCTGTTGAAGAGATGGAGGAAAGGTTGTAGGAGCCAGAGAGGTTAAGGACATCACAAGGAAACCAATAGAAACAACTAACCTGGCTCATAGGAACTCACAGAATCTAAACCAATAATCAGGGAGTCTGCACGAGGTTGACATAGGCCCTCTACTTATATGTGGCAGTTGTGTAGCTTGGTCTACTTGTGGAACTCCTACCATGGGAGCAAGGGCTTTCCCTAATGCTTTCGGCTGGCTCTTGGGAGGTTATTCCTCATACTGTGTCGCCTTGCTCAGCCTCAATACAAGGGCATTTTCTTAGTCATGCTTTGTTGGTGTCCATGGGAGCCCTGCCCCTTTTTGAACAGAAACAGAGGAGGCATGGATTGGGGATGGGGAGGAGAGGGAGAGGAAATGGGAGACAAGGAGGGAGGGGAAACTGTGGTTGGGATGTAAAATAAAGTAATAATAAATAAAATAAAAATTTTAAAAGGTATCTGAGGAATACTAGAATCATTGCTTTAATCATTTTCATAGCTTTTGTTAGCATTTCATCCATGATACCAGAATCTTCCTGATAAACTATAAAGGTGAGCATTTAAAACCCAGAAATCAGAAATGTTCCAAAATTCAAAACAGCTTTGTTCGCTGACATGATGCCACCAGTGAAAAGATTTCTCTCAGGCACCATCTTACATGCTGTGGTTAGAATGCAGACAAACAAAAAAGCATCGCACAGGCAAACTTCTCACCATGTATTTAAGACGTAGATGAAATAAAATGAATTTCATGTTTTGACTTGAGTACCTTGTCTATGGTATCCCACTGTATGCACACAAATGTTCCAAAATCTGGAAAAAAAATTTCAAGTTTGCAACACTTCTCAAGCATTTCTGATTCTGAATACAGGTATTCAGCCAGTACTGTGGTTGAGATTTGGTCAGTGATCCATATAAAGATTTTATTGCTTTTTTATTATTTCTGATATATTTCCAATATGACTACTAGATAATATTCTTCCATGTTCATGTAAATTTCTGTGCCTGTGAGTTTTTGTCACCTTTATACAAATTGGAGTCACCTGGGACCTCAATTGAGGAATGGCTTTTGTCAGGTTGGCTTTTGGGAATGTCAATGGGTCATGTACTTGACTGTTGATTGATGTAGGAGAGAAAAGTCTCTGGGCAGCCTTGAGAGTAGTCACTGAGCAAGCCTGAGAAGGCAGGAGCCATAATCACTGTCCCTCCATTTTCTCTGCTTCAGTTCCTGCCTTTGACTTCCCTTGATAATGGACTATAACCTGCAAATTCAATAAACCCTTTCCTCCCCAAGTTGCTTTTGCTATGGTGTTTATCACAGCAAATAGAAAGCAATTTAAGACGATGTTGAACTTTCAAAAAACAATAATTTTGTGTGTGTGTAAATGTACATGTGTGGGGATGCATATGCAACACAGTGTGTGTGTGTGAGTGTACATGTGTGGGGGTGCATATGCAGCACAATGTGTGAGTGAGTGTGTGTATGTACATGTGTGGGGTGCATATGCAGCACAGTGTGTGTGTGTGTGAGTGTGTGAGTACATATGTGGGGCGCATATGCAGCACAGTGTGTGAGTGTGTGTGTACATGTGTGGAGGTACATATGTAGCACAGAGTGTGTGTACATGTGTGGGAGTACATATGCAGCACAGTTGTGTGTGTTTGTGTAAGTGTACATGTGTGGGGGTACATATGCAGCACATTGTGAATGTGTGTGTGTGAGTGTACATATGTGGGGATGCATATGCAGCACAGTGTGTGTGTGTGTGTGTGTATACATGTGTGGGGGTCCATATGCAGCACAGTGTCTATAGTGCTTAGAGAACAAGTTGGAGAAACAAGATCTCTTTTTCCACCATGTGGGTACTGAGGCTAGAACTTGGGCTTGGAGGCAAATGCCTTAATTAAATGAGCCATCTTAATACCCCCACTTTGAGACCGATATTTCTATGGAGCCCAGGCTGGCCTCAAATGCTCTCTTGTCTCAGCCTCCCAGGCACTAAGATTACAGGTGTACACCACCATACCCAGCTATTTCTTTTATTTCTTTAAATGGTCTAATTTGCAGTCTTCTCCCTCTCCATTAAAAATCATTGATTTGTGTTGATGACTTATAATTCCATCATTTTCTTAAGTAATATGCATGTCAGACAATTTTGCATATTTG
Organism: Bramus lutescens; assembly: GCA_001685075.1. Taxonomy (NCBI): domain Eukaryota; kingdom Metazoa; phylum Chordata; class Mammalia; order Rodentia; family Cricetidae; genus Bramus; species Bramus lutescens. The sequence continues at coordinate 315,812 of LOEQ01002508.1, forward strand.
GCTAGTTTAATAAGTACATTCTCAACATAGATTTGGAAATCACAGATGAGAATAATAAAGTAGGACCCACAAATCTGTTATGTGTTTGCAGAAAGCTACTAGAAAGCCTTATTTTACTTTCTAGGCAAATAAAGACTAGCACACAAGTGAGAAAGTGATGGTTATAAAGAAAATAAAGGCCTTGGACATTTTATTTATGCTTTTGTCATTAAGTTCTAAATGGTTGCTGCAAACCCAAACAGAAAACAGTTTTAGCTGGATTCTCTGTCCTTAATCTTGAGCAAAAAACCTTACCTTTTCAACCACTTAAAAAGTCAGAGAGTGAAGGGTACCCAGAGTCTCCTCCAAATGCTTCTCTATAGCCCTGTCTCTCTCTAGAGCACACCTTTTCTATTATAGTTGCCAAAATCTGGTTCACAGAGTCAATCCCACAATGAGTAGCACTATTCTCTCCGGCAATTTGAGGAACAAATTATAGACAGATGAGGTGAGCTGCTGTTGAATGTGGCAGCACTAGCGTGGGACCCCCTGAGAGCAGATCCCCACTTCTATACTTCATCGTGTCTCTCATTGGCTGCTCACTCCTCAACTGAAACTCTTGAATCAAATCACTGCCTCTCTTTCTTAAAAGTTTACCTACGTCCATTACTTAGCCAAATGCAAATAAGCCTATTTTCTTTTATTATCTATTGTTTTAAAGAAAACTTGATCTTCTTGTTATTCTGAAAAATATTAAAGCTATACTGTGGTAGTTTGAATGAGAATGACCCCGCAGGCTCATATGTTTGAAAATGGTGGTGGGACTCTTCAGGAAGGTGTGGCCTTGTTGGAGGAGGTGTATCACTGGAGGTGGGCTTTGAGGTTTCACGAGTCTGTGCCACTCCCAGTTAGCTCTCTCTGCCTCATGTTTGTGAACCTAGATGTTAGCTCTCAGCTACTGCTCCAGCACCATGCCTGTCTGCCTGCTCCCATGCTCTGCACCATGATGGTTATGAACTCTTACCCTCTGGAGCCATGAATCCCAAATTAAACACTCTCTTCAATGAGTTTCCTTGGTAATGATGTCTCTTCACAGCAAGAACACAGTGACAAAGACACACACCCAGAGAGGAATGTGATACAGGGCTTCCAGGTACCTACCACCCAGCCTTCGCAGCTATAATCTGCTTCAATTTAATTTTAAGAGAAGTAGTTTTTGGCTACTGTACCTTTTAAAAGATTGGTTTCTCAGGAATTGTTTTTCACCAAGATCAATTTGATCTTCATTTTAAATCTAGGCTGAAAATCAATCTATAGCACTAGTGGAAAAAATAGGGAGATAAAGAAAGTCAAATAAAGGAATAAGATTCTTCTAATCCTCAGGGTAGCTATTTTATATAATCAAGGAATAAGATTCTTCTAATCCTCAGGGTAGCTCTTTTATGTAATCTTTGCCACACAAGGCAAGTTGCAACACAAAGTACATTCTAAATTCTTTGAAACAATAGCTGAAGGGAATTCTAGATGATTGGAATTTACTTTTTTTTTCTTTTTTCATCACACAGCTGTTGTCATGGTTACCCTACATTTTGGTCTTTGGCGAAACCTTTGGCTAGAAGATGGGCTTAGTTTCAATAGCGGCTGGTTAAGGTCTGAGAAGATCTTTTGGTAACATGTTAGCAACGGCAATAGCTCCGCTAAAAGAAGCTTTCAAAGGACTGAAATGTACAACCTACTTCACGCCCCCTCTTGGTGGCTGAACAGTACGGTAAAGTTGTGGTTAGTTGCCAGAGTGCTTCTGGAAATGAACCAAGTGGTAATTAGTGAAGGTTGCAGTGAGGATGGCGAGAGGGCTTGGCTCTCCGGTGTCTTGCATAGCTCCATGTGGTTAAACCTTCCTTTAGGAGAGTTGTATTATTGTGGTGTGGGCAGGCGCTGGTATATTAAAGAAGTAATCTAATAAGAGATCTTCAGGTCACTGGGGTTGGGCCCTTGAAGGACCCCTCCCCTTCCTTTTCATTCTTCCCTTCCTATCCACGAAATGAATGGTTTTGTTTTGCTGCCCTCTTTCCGTGCCAGGCTCCAAAACAACAAAGCTAAAGACCATGAATTGGAATCTTTGAAACTATGAACCAAATAAACATTGTCTCTTTATAAACTGATGATCTCTTGACTGTTTTTCTATGTACATTTTGTGTGGTATGCATGCATGTGTGTATGCATGGATGGGATACATGTACATGTGGGAGTAGAAATTGACATCAGGTCCTTATCTATGATCACTTTCCACTTAGTTTTACCATGGAGGTGTCCTTCATTGAACACAGGACTCTTCCATTCAGCTAGACTAGCAGGTCAGCTTGCTCCCCAGGGGTCAGTCTCTGCCTCTCAAGCACCAGGATTATAGGGTGGCTACCAGTTCCTACCCAGCTTTTTAATGTGGCTACTGTAGATCTGAACTTAGATTCTCACGCATTCAAGAAAGCTCTTTATCCATAAAACTGTCACAGAAAGCTAAGTAGCATAGTATATATAGTTCTTTATGGAAGTCCTGATGGAAGAAGCCAGGATATAGTATAGATACCCACATGACTTAATTAGGAAGTTTGTGGATAATTTTAGTGGAGAAATGACCTTGGTAAGTTTGCAAGTTTAATCTCAAAAGAATGTGAAATAATAGTACAAGGCAAGTCTTTAACACAAAAAAATTAAAAATTCAGTGCAAGAAGTAATCCTTGTATCAATTTTTAATAGAAAGATTTAAACAATATATCCACCTTGATTAGAAAATTTTAAAGTTTTCTGAGGATTGTAAATGGACTTTTATTTGGGTCACCAACTTACACACAAATACAAAAATGACATGGAAACTTTCTATGAAAGTTTGACCTTAGCTTAGGCTTGTTCCTAACTAGTTCTTATTTTTTTCTTTCCTTTCCCCTCCCTCTCCCTCTCCCTCCTTCTCTCTCTCTCTCTTTGATTTTTTAAGACAGAATTTCTCTGTGTAACAAATCCTAGCTGTCCTGGAACTTGCTTTGTATACCACGTTAGCCTTAAACTTGCAAAGATCTGCCTGCCTCTGCTTGCTAAGTGCTGGAATTAAAGGTGTGCACCATCACTGCCCAGCCTAACTAGTTCTTTATAACTTAAATTAACCCATATCTTTTAATCTACATTCTTTTACATGGCTCAGTACCTGTATACTGTATGATGGGTATACTCTGTATTACCCATCCTGCTTCCTCTGCATCTTGCTAGCAACTCTGTCCTTCTTCCCAGTGTCCTCTCTCCAGAAATCCTGCCTTGCTACTGGCCATTCATATTTTTTTAATTAAAAATTTCGACCTCCCCTCCTCCCATTTCCCACTCCCTCCCCTTCTCCCCCTCCCCCTCCCTCTCCAGTCCAAAGAAGGAAGGTTCCCTGCCCTGTGGGAAGTCCAAGGTCCTCCCCCCTCCATCCAGGTCTA
>LOEQ01002508.1:320628-352327 GCA_001685075.1 Bramus lutescens
CTTGCTGCCTGCAGGCTTAGTGAAACAAAGGAACTCCCGCCTGTTTGCACTCACCACCCCATCCCAGCCCCAAAACAGGCTGGGCTGGGGGATCTTATGCCCTGGAAGAAGGGAAAGGGAGCCTGGGCACAAGCTGGGATGGGATAGGAAGAGAGAGGCAGTAGCTGGGGAGAGAAACCCCTACAAAATGCCCATTCATCTTTTTTCTTAAGTCAACCAGAGTAACACATCTTCACAGTGTACAAAAAGATTATTCCGCATTTTCCCCTTTTGTCTAAATAAAAAGGAAAGTTTTAACTTTAACAATGCAAAACTATGTACAATAAGAACAATTATCATGTGAGAAATACATTCATAGTGTTCAATCCGTTTGTATTTGGCAAATTCAAATGAAAAAATTCCATATCTCATTACTTATCCTATCTTGATGAGTCAAACTTTTGTACCTAACTTATTTCCTAACAAGACTAAGGGAAACTGTAGCTACAACTATCAAGTTACTTCAATGCCATCAAAAATCCTAGAAAGATATAATGTTATCTGAGTAAACAAAGTGTAGGGCAAGCCACTCCCAAAATGACAGCGATATCTGGCAGCCTGAACAGTCACCCAAGTTTCCTCTGCAATGTTGGAGCATTCATCTTTGACCTGCAGACCTATAATATCTGGTATACTTTTTTAAGAAGCTGGAGTTTTGAAGGACTACTCCACCTTGTTTTGAAAAAGTTCAGCGGTCACATTCCTGTGTGTCCTACAGAACGTCTGGCAGGTTTTTCTATGAAGCACATGTTTTGAATGACTGTCTCACCTTATTTTGGTAAAGTTCAAAAGTCTTTTTCTTTGGTGTTCTTCTTGTCCAATTTGTACAGCATACTGTCAGTAGTCAAAATAGGAGCAGTTTCTTACCCAAATGACTAGTTTTGCCACATTGAGTTATAGAGTTACTTCGTTGCCCATCATCTTCTCTAAAGTAAACTGGTGTTACCAGGAGCAGACATGCCTCACTCTCATGAAAAGCCTTAGTTATTAAAACTAAGTTTTAAATGTCATATTCTATAGGCCTTTGAAGTATGTGAAGACCATCTATCATCTAAAATATATCTCTGTGTGACCTTGAAAACATACCTAACATGACTATAAGTTTGATTGTTATAGATGACTAACTTCTAGCCTGTATTTCTTTATTATACTAAATAGCTTTCATAGACTAACACTTTACATTTTTAAATTAGCTGTATAGTTACAATACTTTAAACAAGAGTAGAAACATATATGCAGTATAACAAAATAACCTTAAATTTGTATCAATATACAAGGTTCCATACCAATGTAAAATATTTGAAACTAGTGGATGTTCAAAGGATACTCAATGATCCATACTTTTATCCTATCATTTCCATAAAATATCCCCCATTTTCTCTTCAGAAAAAATCCATGACTCTAATCTTCTTTGTTCATTTTTTTCTGACCATGACGAATAACAATTTGTAACCAACTCCCCTAAACAATGACAAACATGATAATCTATTGAACTATCTGAAACTACTCCCTCCCCACATCTTGGGAATGTTAGAGTCATGTTCTCTAGGCTGCTTTCTCTTGTTTCAGGGCAATCACATCTTTGGGGAACCCTGAGAAAACTGAGATAATGGTCAAGTCCTGGGAGAGCTAGTTGCTGTCTAGTTTCAGTGTGATGGGAAAATGTAGGGCTTATCAGAAGTCCAGCTGGTTTCTTTCAGGCCCTGTATATATTTGGTTCAGTCATTTCCTGTTGTTATGGAGGAAGCTCCTTCCCAGGTCAATTAGAGAACCTAATGCCTATTGTAAAAAAAAAAAACATACTGCTCTGGATAATAGAAAAGCTTTAGAAAATAAAACAAAAATTTCAGGAGAAACTAGAAGAAGAGAGACCTCTTAATTAGAGGAGATGATAGTTCATCAAATAGCATTACCATTCAATCTAAACTAAGTTTCATTACTGCCTATATGCATTACATATAGTTATTATACTTACTGTCTATAGTTTTTCTTAAATTAGTTATAATCTTTTTTATTTTAGACAAAAAGGGGGAAATGTGGTGATATTTTGTTTGTGCTCTATCAAATAAAGCTTGCCTAAAGATCACAGTGTGGAGCTAGCCACTAATTAACCATAGAGGCCAGGCAGTGGTGGTATACATATTTAATCCCAACACTAGGGAAGTGGAGACAGGAAGTAATATGGCTGGGCAGAGAGGAGTATAAAGTGGGAGAAGACAGAAACTTAGCCCTGTTTTGGTCTGAGAATTTTGTAGAGGTAAGAACTCTAGTAGCTAGCTGCTATGCTTCACTGATCATTCAGCTTTCACCCCATAATAACTGACTCTGGGTTTTTATTATTGAGACCAATTAGAGTTTGTGCTATACATGTTTTCATTGGTATCTGTCTTAGTTTTAGAAATGGATACTGCAATACTACCCATTTGTTTTTACCACCATTACTAGCAACAATATAGTTGATAGATTCATTTAAAAGTTAAAGTTTAATTTTAGTACCGCAGTAAGACAACAACAAAAGCAAAACCAAACTGTGTTCAAGGAGGGGCTGCTTGTTGGTTCCCAGCCACCCAGCTAGCTTAGACCCAAAATAATCACACAGAAACTGTATTAATTAAATCACTGCTTGACCCATTAGCTCTAGCTTCTTATTAGCTAACTCTTATATATTAATTTAACCCATCTCTTTTAATACATTTCTGTGTATCGCCACGTAATAGTGGCTTACCAGCAAAGTTTTGGCATGTCTTATTCTGGCACCAACTCCATGCCGTCTCTCTGACTCCACTCATCTTTCTCTCAGCATTCAGTTTAGTCTTCCCTGTGTAACTAAGTTCTGCCCTGCTATAGGTGCAAAGCAGTTTCTTTATTCATTAATGGTGATCACAGCATACAGAGGGAAATCCCACATCTCCTCCCCTTTTCTGTTTAAATAAAAAAGGAAGGTTTTAACTTTAGCATAGTAAAATTACATATAACAAATCAGTTATTAAGTAAGAATTTCAGCTACAATATTTCTATTTGACCTAGCCATCATCATGTGAAATGTAGTCTGTGGGAAAATCTTTTCCTTTAGAGCATATAACAAATTGTGCCATGTTTCCAAGGGTTAGGAAAAGAAATACAAGTTCATATAGTGGGCCACTGGGCCAATGAATGTAAAATGGAGAAGCCACAGTTGTGAATATATAGATCTTTACCTGTTCCTCCTAAAATCCCAATTTTGCTCCAGTAGTTTTTATTTTATTGCTTCATTTCAGACATGACTGAATTTTTGTATTTTATCTCTTTTCTATAAAATTCTCTTAAGAAGGTCAAGTAAAATGCTTTAAAATCCCAATATTAAATAAATGTTTCTTTTCTCTGACACATTACTTCTAAAGTTAACAGGAAAAAAGAAAGAAAGAAAGAAAGAAAGAAAGAAAGAAAGAAAGAAAGAAGGAAAGACACCTAATCAAATAGCACAAAGAATTGGAATTTTAAGAGACTCGCCTCCTGCGTGTTATTAGAGAAGCAGGCAATTGTATCTTCATCAACAGGTGTCTTCTGTTTATGTGCTGCAGATCTCAGGTTTGTTAGAAAGAGTAGGATCTCATTTTATCAGACTCTCTTTTTGCCAATTGACTTTAAGTTTCAATATTCAAAAGTTTTCCTATGGTACTGGAGAGTGGTTAAGAGCTCTGGTTGCTCTTCCAGAGGAGTATCAATCACCAGCAACCACATGGCAGCTCACAACCCCTTCCTAACTCCAGTCCCATGTTGCAGGAATTCATTCAGCCAATAGCCTTTTAGGTACTGACCCAATAGAGTGTGAGCTGAGGTACTATAAGTGCAGACGGAAAGAGGGCTCGCTCTCTTGGTGGTGATGTTTATTTTGTTTGCAGCTCCCAGCACCTACAGAACAGAGGCTTTCTTATTGTCAGTGTTCCCCTATAAGTATTTTCTGTCCTTTATTACAGGATCTTGTTAATTTTGCCTACAGTCCAGAGTGTATGACATCATCCTCTTTTGGACTCTGGGGTTACTGCTTGCACATGGTGCACAGACATGCATGCAGGTAAAACACACATTTAAAAAAAGATTTTTGAAGTTATCCATGTAACTGACATCTTCTTTTATTGGTGGGGTCTCATTTGTTTCAGGTGCCACTTGCAAATATTTCCCAAGAACATTATCTTATATCTGGGATCTGTTTGTTTGTTTGTTTTCAAAGGAAAAAAGACCTGAAGAAAAGCAGAGGAGGCTTAGTCCAAGTCTCTTCATATGGCCAACAGAAGCAGAGACAGGACAGCATGTTGGGTCTCAGAATTTGTTTGCTTGTTTATTTTAGAAATCTTAAAATGAACAAAGAAACAAAACAAAAAAGCAACAACAACAACAAAAAAAAACACCTTTTTTTTTTTAAGACAGATTTTCTCCACAGCTTTGGAACCTGTCTTGTAGACCAGGTTGGCCTTGAACTCACAGAGATCTGCCTGCTTCTGCCTGCTGGATACTGGGATTAAAGGCGTGCACCACCACCTCCCAGTAAAACTTCTTGCTAGACTGGCTGGTCAGCAAGCCTTGAGTGATCTTTCTGTCAACCTTCCTAGAACTGGAATTCCAGGCAGGGGATGCCATGCTTTTCATGGGAGCTAGGGCAGAGAATTAGGCCCTCATATTTAGTCTTCCTGCTTACAAGGCAGGTACTTTACCAACTGAACCATCTCCTTATCTCCCTGAACAAATGTGAGAAGACAGGAACTCCCCCGTGTATGTGGGCAGGAGAACCCAAACACCTTGTGTGGTTCTTGCTGTGGTCAGCTGTCATGCAGGCTAGGTCTCGTTCTGACTTTTTTGCTTCAGAAATGACAGCAAAAGGAAGGGAACGCGAGACTTTAAAAGAGGGTCTCTAACCATAATTTCAGGTGTGCAGACCTGCCATTCTGAGCCACACTTAGCCTTTGGCCTAGCCTCCTAGTTCATGTAAATGCTAGGAATCTTAGTTCTCACATACTTAGATTAACTGGGACCTTCAGCCATATTATCTTAGACAAAGGTTTAATTCCATCTTCTGTATTGCTGGTGGTGATTTTTACGTAACTTCAAAGAGGCATTCTTTAATCATGTCTCTTTAATCTTTTTAATTAGAGAAAAAATTCTGAAGTCAGACAAGTCAGGGTTCAAGAGCATATTCTTCTTCTGCTTCTTACTTATGGAATGCCTCCCATATTTGCTGGTTATGTGAAGACCAACCACATTGTACCCACTATGGAAATTCTCTGAGATCTTACTTGCAAAGTGCTATCTAGAGCTCACGCATTGTTGGCACTGTACATGTGTGAGTTTCTAAATTTATTTGAGATATTTGAGAGCTTATTATCTTTGAAAAAGAACTTATGTTTACAAAAAAATTTTTATTATAGGCAACAAGATAGCTCAGTGAGTAGGGACACTTGTACCAAGCCTGACGACATGAGTTCAATCTCTTGGACCTATTTAATAAAAGGAAAGAGCCTTCTGGCATCTATACGAATGCCATGGCATATATACTCACACACTTGTATATACATATACACACATGCATTCAATAAATAGATAAATCTGATAAACATTGTAGATTACATTTTCATTCATCAATTCATCCATCAAAAATTTCTTGGATACCTTTCCTATGTGTCTCATGTTTTTACAGAACTAGGAATATGTAGTATATAAAAGTAAGAATATTTATCAATATTAAATTTATGACAGAGTTTGTATTCTTATAAAGATCAAAAAACTCAAGCTAAACATGTGTGCTACCTAATATGTCAAATGATGATCGCTATGCTAAAGGTACAAGGTGTACCAGGAATAGGTCATGTTTGAGTGAGATTTGAAGGAGAGAAGGGAAGGATGGACTTGCATGCTTAGAGAAGGAAGAAACAACAGGTAGTTATCCCAAAGCAGAAGGGTTGGTTTGTTTGGGACAGAGTAGCAGATGCAACCACACAACCAGCAAAGGCAAAGTCATGTAGGATGCTACAAGTATGGTAAGGACCTTGGGTGTTATTCTCAGTGAGAGGGCGTCTGTGGCCTAGTTTGGTGAAAGAAGTGACACAGGCTAAATAGATCAGGCTGCAAGATGTGGTGGTTTAAATAAGAACGGTCCCCATAGGCTCATTGATTTTAATGCTTAGTCATCATGGCATGGCACTTCTTAGGAGGGATTTGGAGGTGTGGCTTTGTTGGAGGAAGTGTGTTACTGAGGCATGCGCTTTGGGGTTTCAAAAACCCAAGCCAGGCCCAGTGGTTCTTTCTCTTCCTTCTGCCAGCAGACCTGGATGTAGAACTCTCAGGTACTACTCCAGCACTATGTCAGCCTGAGTGTTGCTGTGTTTTTCATCATCACAACAATGAACTACATTCCTGATACTGTAGGCAAGCCCCAGTTGAATGCTTTCTTTATAAGAGTTGCCATGGTCATGGTGTTTTGTCATGGTAAGAGAACATTGCCTAAGACAAAGATTTTAAGGAGAAGCAGGACAGAGTCAGGGATTATTGGTGAGGAGGTTGAGCAGGGACTCATAGAAGTCATGATACTCTGCTAGTAGCAGAGGAAGCAGAAGGGGCTGCAATTTGTACTGAGTTTTGCATACAGGAATGAAGGTTTTTTTTTTGTTGTTGTTCGTTTGTTTTGTTTTTAAGAATCTAGAATTACAAAGAAAAAGGAGGCAAGTAAAAGATGATCCTAAAGCTTTTGACTTAGGTAATTGGGGTTTCAGGTAACTAAAAGTGGAAGACTAGAACATTTATTAATGTGTTTGGAATAGGGGTGAAAAGGAGATCCAAAGTTTGATGTACATATGCTACATTTGAGAGTGCCTATTAGATATAGAAATGGAAATTTTCATTAACTTTAAGCCCACAAAGTACATGAAGACTCCCAGGAGACAAGCTGTCAAGAGAGACTAGACTCCAGGGCCTGGCAGCATTGAGCAGAGATGGTGCCGAGCAAGGACACTCCAATTTCCCAATGTGTTGTTCCTATGAAAGTAAAGGTTAGGGGAAGTAGGGGATATATTTTGAAGGACTTTTTCTATGTGTACCATACTTTGCAATGAAGCCTTAAGAAAAGGAGACATTTGCTTCCTTGAAATTAAGATCACCTATCTAGTTGATAAGATGTTTAGAACCCTAGAGATGTTCAGGAAATTTCTACAGAAAATGAAGTGAGAAAAATCTCTGTAGTGGAGACACTGAAAATCCTGGGTTTGGAGGAATCTAAAGCAAGCAGAAGTAAATTAATAAATGACTTATGAATACATCAACATCAAAAGTGGGAGAGATGGGTAATGGACTGGACTAGGAAGTGATGATTAGTGTAACTAGAGCCGTGAACCTGGTTTAGAAATGGTTATGAATGTGCTGAGCACCGGCTCCCGCCAATGAAGAAAAGAACCTGGGTTGGTAGGAGACAGAATTTCAAAACTGAGAACAGCCTATTAGCCACCAAACATCCAGGACTAGGCTTTTGGTGAGTGAATCATTTCTTTCTTTAAAAGAAAATCACTAAAGATCCTCTGTAGGAAACAAATGTCTCACTAAAAAGAAGCAGCTGAGGAGAATTGATGAAAGAACTATTTATGAAGGTATGGACAGGGTCCGCCCCTTGTTGAGTGTCCATTGCTAAATCTAACATCTCACTGATAGGATGTCGTGGGAAGCCATAGGGCAGGCAAGCCTTCTGGGACGCTGAGCAAGTGAGATGACAGAATGGGAAAGCAGAGGCAGACTGTCCAGTCTCTTGTCTCCATTAAAAAAAAAAAGCTTCTGCTTTTATTCTTCATAAAGATAACCATGAGCATTTGATTGCTAGTGAGAACTTCGGGTGATGTAAATAAATAGTCCCACAACCTTCCAATGTTTACACTGAAAATATTTTATTTTTCCTCCCTCCCCTACCAATATTATCATTGTTTGTTTTAGTTTGTTTCTACTACAAGGTTCTGTTCATATTTTTGTTAAATATTTGTAAAGACCTTGATATGCCTCTTCCTATTAGGGAAGAATCTGGCTTCAAGGAGGGTTCCAGGTTTCTCAAGCTACTTAGAATCTCATTTTGCTGTAGCACTATGCAGACAGTTTGTTAAGTGTAAAGTTGAGACTCTAGTCTGACTCATTAACCTGTTTGATGTAACTGAAAACTTATCACCAAAGATAGGGGCTAAATGTTTCTTGTTTTACAAAATAGTTACTTTTCAAATTCTGTTTTCTTTCTTTACAAGATATTAGAGTTTCCTGCTGACTTCAATAGTCACCACTATTAGGCCAATTATGTAACTGGATTGAGTAAAACGAAGTAGGCTAAAGAAGGCAAATGTAGGTATCATAGTAAAAATCTGAAATATTATGTTGCAAATGCATCTGAGACTAGGCATCATAATGGCTTGGTACAGAAAGCTATTGGCAGATGCCCATCATTTTTTCCTCTGCACACACTGCTTTTGTTAAGGAATGATAATTATCCTCAAACCACATATTGATTTCTCCTTTCTTTCTTTAGTAAAGAACTTCAAATTAGCCAGGCCTGTGGTTGTTTAGACAAAACTACATTTTCCAACTACTCCTGTTGCTATATTTGGTCATGTGTTTTAGGACTGTCTCAATGTTATACAAGCAGAATTCAGTCATTCCTGAGAAAGCAACAAAAGCTTCTTTTGTCCATAGGATGGAACTGTGTGTTCAGGATGGTAGAAACCAAAGCAGAAAGTGGTTAGGTCTTCAAGAATGTGGGTAGGCTGCAATGTGGACCCTGGATGGCATGCACTTTAGTTTTTACATAGGAAGAAATCAATGATTGTTTGAGCCATTGCCTTTTCAGCCTTTGTAATCATGATTAGAACTCTCTTAATTTATTTTTAGCCATCCCACTTTTATAGTGTATTAATTTATTTTGTATGTGTGTCAGGGGTGTATACATGTCACAGCTACATGTGGAGTCAGAGGACAGTGAATGAGAGTCAGTTCTTTCACTTTACTGTATTAGTCCTGGGGATTAACCTTAGGTCATCAGGCAGCTTTACATAACAAGCCATCTTGCTGTCCTCCTTCTTCCTTTTTGAGACAGGGTCTCACTTAGCCCAGTCTGGCCTCAAACCCTCCATGAAGACAAGAATGACCCTGAACTTCTGATCTACCTACGTTGACCTCTAATGTATAGAGGTTACAGTTTGCCCAACCTTACCTGCTTAATGTAGCATTGGGGATCTAACCTATGGCTTCATGTTTGCTACTCTACCAACCAAGCCATACACCTAGCTCTTGTTCTTATTTCTTTCAGGGGGTGTGGAGTAAAGGATAACAGTTTTGCTTTGTTATCTACTGGTAGAGAAAATACCTAATAGAAAGAGATATCACAGGTCCTGAAAAGTTTTCAGTGAATTGTTATTCACAACTACATAAATCTGAAACATAAGAAGATTTGCATAGGTAGAATGTATTGCCTGTTTGCTTGACAATGCTTGGATTGTCATACAGATATAAGCTTGGCTAGATAGCTCCTAAAGTGCTCTTTGAAGTCCATGTACTTAGGCTTAAAGTCAAACATAATATCCTGCTCAGCAAATGCACATAAAATCTGAAATGCCAGCTAGTTATAAAGCTGTTGGCAAAAGCCAGGTAAATGAAAAGAGCTAAGACCCAGGAGGTCTTGTACCTGTAATGAATATTGTAGGGACTTTCCTAACAACTTGTCTGTGTTTCCATTGCAGAGTAACTAGGCTAAACCTTATCAACCCTGCACTCATGTCCAGGCAAAACTTGTGAATTTGATATTTGGAAATAGAGTCTTGCAGATAAAATCAAGTTACCAGGAGGCTACATTAGATGAGAGTAGCCCATAGACTAAGGATCGAGAACAGGTATTGTGGTGGTTTGAATGATTATGACCCCATAGGCTCATATGGTTGAAAGCCTGATTCCCAGTTGGTGGACTGTTTAGGAAGGATTAGGAGGTGTGGCCTTAGTGGAGGAGGTGTGTCACTTAAGGTAGGCATTGAATCTTCAAAAGCCCATGCCAAACCCAGTCTCTCTGCTTTCTGATTATAGATCAAGTGTAAGCTCTTAGCTGCTCCTCTGGCATTATGCTTACCTGCTTTCTGCCATGCTTCCTGCCATGATGGTCATGGACTCGCCCTCTGAAACAGTAAGGAAGCTTCCAATTAAATGCTTTCTTTTATTAGTTATAGTGGTCATGATGTCTCTTCATGGCAATAGCATAGTGACTAAGACAGGAACATATAGACATTTACAGAGAATTAGGACAGCGATGTGAAAAGAAGAGCAGAGTACAAAAATGCTGGGAGATACCAAGGAACACTGGGAGAGAGGCAAGGAGAAATCTCCTAGAGACAAATTCTGTGATTATAGTGAAACCAGTTTGTTACTCTTTGCTCTTGTAGCTTCCCTAGGGAACTAAAATGGTGCAATCAAATCTTTTCTGAGCTGTAGACTGGAATGGTGTTCAAAATGTTCAACAACCTGTGCATGACCCATCCAAACAGAAGGGATGTGTGCTGAATTGCTAAAAACAGGGTTAAACTAGATTCTTACTCTTTTGATGCTGACTTTCTAGTTTCTGGAAAATGGAGAAACCAAAAGCATTCTAGTCTGCTGATGCAGTAAGCATGACTTGGGGTGGGAGGGTGAACAGGAAGAATCAGTTACTTTTCCTCTTATGTAGAAGCAGTTCAACATTTTCATATCCACGGGGTCATATCGATATGTGATAGATAGGGTCATATTGATATCTGCTAGACAGGGTCATATTGATATGTGCTAGGCAGGTGCCCTGGATGACCTAAGCCAATACAACTGTCTTCTTGTATTTGCCACTACAGATTACTCAAGATAGACCCAATGAAATGAAGCTCAAGGCTTTCATTCTTTGGCTGGAGACCATGAATTGAAGATAGAAGTTACAACATCATCCCACACTAGCTCAGAATTGCATATAATAAAGGGTTATTTATTTAGGGGTAGACTCACAGATCACAGTCCTCTGCATGAACAGGGAACAGGAACCAAATTCAGAATCAGGGAGGGAGAAAGCAATTGTGCTTTATGTCGGCATTTATAGTATAAGAGGCCATGCCCAAGCGGACTGGTATCTTAAAGGCTACTGGCTGAAGGAGTTCCTACAGCATGGTCGTGGATGATGTGAGTGAGAAAGAACAATATCTGGGTGCTGCTAGTTTAGACTTTGCAACCTGAAAATAGGTAGTTGATGGGTGGAGCCTATCGAAATACGGAAGTACTGAGGTAAATACAGCCATATGAGCCTAGAAGTCTGATCATTTATGCCAAAATCCCCTCTGTCCTCTGATACATGAGCCATAGATTCTGCCTGCCATTTATTTAAGTTTGAGTTGGCATTTTGTTTGTGGGCAACTCCCAAAGCATCATAATTGTTGAGCCACTGTGATTTTTCTTAGAAGATATGTATTAGACTCTTTTCTTTGAAACCTTTTGTTTTGATGTCTGGTGGTGTAATTATTTTGTAATTACCTTTTACCTTTGTGGACTTCTATAATGATACAGGAGACACAAACAGCTTCAAGAAAATAAGACTTTGTTGAATGATTCCTTGGGGTTAACATTATGCTAAATTTCTAGAATTTGCCTTGTAAAGCAAACAGGCTCATGTGAATGCACACTTACACACGCACATTCTGACATACATACATACACATACACACACACACACGCACACGCACACACACACACACCCCTCTGACATTTCTACCACATGTAGTAAGACCTAGCTTGCACTATATAACAAGGGTTGGGGAGGCAAAAGAATCTATAATTTGTGGGGCATTGTGAAAAAATAAAGGTAGTACTTTTAAAGATATGGCTTGTAAGTGCAAATTCTCTTGTACAAGGATAGCTCCAAAAATAAATCACATGGTATTGAAAAGCCAATTTAAATACAGAGGCAAACAATGGACTTGGGGACAGATGAAGAGAGGCAGCCAAGGCGACTTATGAAGTTAAACTACAAAAGAAAGCTTTCCTTTGGCACTGTGAAGCCACTTCAACAGTAGGACAGGGCAAGGCAGAAACAGTATACCATTGTCCTCCGTACCCCTTTAAAGTTGAAAATTTTGAGCAGACTCAATTGGTTTAAGTTGCTTTGAATTACTGTCTGTATTGCACGCGGAGTTGGGGGCTTCTATTTTATTCTGTTTGATGAACATGGCTAACAAAAATATTTTTCAAAGTAATTCCAAACTGAACAAAGATTTCTCTTACTTTTGATCAATTTTTTAGTTATTATGTTGCTTTCAATCATCAAGAGATGTAATTTTAAAAAGAAACTGTGGAAATGAACCAGTTTTTTTCTCAATGTGCAGCTCATGTTAAGTTGCTTCTGACTGACAAATACTGCACGAAGATTTTATCAATACATGCAGAACCACACGTCTCTTATTTTAGTTGCTAATTACTATTCAGGTGTGTGGCAGAATACATGAAATTAAATGTGAATGCTGTTTCACTTGCGTCTTAACATGTACTGGTCGTTACCATAAGAGGCATAATCTTGACTATGTACATGTGTAAGTGTTTTCTTTCTCTCTATTTTCAATCATAATATGTTCACATATCATTTGATTCAATCTTCTAAAGGCATGATATGAATAAATCTTCCTGGTTTTAGAAAATCATTATGTTCTGTAGTGTGGAAATGAAAAAAGAATGTATCTCAGAGCCACCTTTAGAAAGGGTCCAACTGAGGACTTAGTTTAAGTTATCCACTAGTGCAGAAATTTTATTTTTCCCCCTCTATTTTGCTTCACTTGACTTATGATTAGCAGCTACATAAAGTAATGCGCTACCTAATGGAAGTAGTTTCGTAAATGCTGCATTCCATTTTGTGTTCGTCAATCTATATTTCCCTTATCAAGTACTTTCGTGTTAGGAATTTGCAGAGTTAATCTGTGAGGAAGTAACTAGGTCCTTTAGTTAGATAGATTTCTCTTCCCTTAAGAAAATTACTATAATGGTTACTTTTGCTAGAATGAAATTACTGTCATGGTTACAATCAATCATATTTTTATATAAGAAACTTTAACAACTCCTGAATGCATTAAGAAAAGTAAATGAAAAACAAGCCAGTGTAATGTAAGAGCAGACACCTGCACTCCAATACCTAGTGAGAGAAATCTCATATTTCTGTTTAATATATGTTTAACATGTTATTTAATATCACCATAAAAGTTATAGTAGCAAGCATTTTCTTGAAACATTACTGATAAAATTTTATATATTTATCGACTAGTAGATAATACCCTTTGTAAACAATAACTTCATCCTAACCCAGGAGCATCTTTAGGCCTTGAGTTCCTTATGTTAAGCCAGAAGATATCACTTGAAAAGGTTTAATGCATATTCCTACAGATGACACCACCCACACGTGAAAACTGGAAACTAGGAAATATCAGGTCTCAGCTTAAACTGGTCATTATTCAAGGTCAGAAAAGAAGAAGAAGAAGAAAAAACACATTTCCAAATGTGTAGTCACACACCTCACAGACAGTATTCATTTCAAAAAAGCATAACTATGAAGGTCAAAGGTTCAGTATGTCATGAGATGACTGGTACTCAAAGTACACCTGGCATACAGTACTAGGAATATAGAAATAGTTGACTTGTTCTCTGCTGTTATTTAATAACATGTGAACTGACACAGTGAATACGTTATAGCTGATAGCAATCAAAATAGATCAAAGAATAGTGTTCTGTAGGTAAAACTGATAATTTCATGTAGCTATTTGCAGGGTAACACCAAATTAACATTGAGTAGCACAGGCAGTCACAGCTCTACTCCCTGCCAAATGTGTTCCCTGCCTGCTCATCTGCTTCTAGAATCTTCTCCAGCATTTTTAAAGATAACTCTAGCCAGCCTCTGCACTGAACACATGGGGGCATTTTGATTCTTCTCTCGCCTTAGCTTTGTCCTTCATATTGTAGACTTCCACCATCTTTCTGTAGGCCCCTGCAAGCCTTCTCTACCACCTTAGTCTTACCAGTTTCTCCCCCGTTTCCCACACACCTTTTACCCTGTTTCCTGAGTTATTTTTCTAAACCCTTTGGCATGGCTATTTCCACTCCATCTTCTGTGTTTTCACTGCTGTTAGCTTCTGGGCTATTTCTGCCTTACTGGCTTGTCCTGTCAGTGGTCCAGCTAGTCCACAAAGCTCTGCGATAGGTTGCTGCTTTCTTTTTCTGGACTATGACCCTCACCAGGCCTTTGGTTAGAACATTCCCCCCTCTTCATCACGAATTTCATCTAAAAAGCTGTTCTCTGCTCCCCGTGCCCAGTTTCACGGGAAAAGTGAAGTGTTGGCTTCTCTGAGTTGTCATAGCCCAGAGACACAGTGGTTGGTCACACTTCCTGTGTTTCTTGAAGTTTCCCCTGCTTGGCTGTGAGCTGCTCAAGACAAGGACGGCTTGCACTCATTTTGTTGCTCCTGGTGCTTGGCTCAGAGCATGACACCTAAGAGCTGCTCTAGACAGAGTGAAATAATAAATCATTTTGCACTTTTAATTGTGAGCCAATTTCAATGTTATTACTTAGAGATTCACATTCTGTCTGGGAATGAGGCCATTAAGAAAAAAACAATTTTAGCCATGCTGTAAAAATTAGCTTTTCTCAATTTACCTGAAAGTCAAAATCCATTACAGCTGGCATATAGTCTTCACCATTAAGAAGATCTGTTTGTACATTTGTATATCTTGGGAGAGAGGTCCAGAAGGCTGAGCTGTGAGTGACCAACATATAACAGCTGCATGCAAGATTATTAATTAAACAAATCCCAAGCAAAAGAAAACCATTATAGGATATCTGCTGAACATTAGATTTCTTTTATTTTCCTCAAAGCTAAAGCTGGCTATGAAGTTCATCTGGTGGCAATTTTTCAAATGCATTTTAAATTGGACAGTAGCAGGCCAATGCTATCTATAGAAAATTGCATTTGGCTCTATTGCCAATGTGTGCTATTTTCTCCTCTATACTCCATCTGTTATCAGAAAACTAATACAGGTGCTTCTTTAAGTCCCTGCCATGCTTTCTAGAAAAGGGGGAAAGAATAGTGCGTAAGCGTTAACATTTCCCCTCCCATGGAAAGGAAACATTACAATGCTTTGATTTTAAGGCATACCTAATTAAGACACCAGTCATATCAGTCTGACCAGATTGGTCTTTGAGAATTGCTCAAGGCCTTTGATGAAATGTCAACCCCAGCAAACCTCCGGTCTTTGGCTACAGGACTAGGCCCCATGGTATCTTGTCTTTCCTCTTGTGTTTGAGTTATATGGTGGGGATATGACTATAACCCAGAGAGGACAACTTAGAGTCCCTGAGTGATATTTCTCTCTCTCTTTCTTTCTCTCTGTGTGTGTGAGAGTGCATGTGCATGTGTGTGCACGCAAAGTGCTTAGTACTGCTTTTTTTTTTTTTGAGACAAGGTTTCTCTGTGTATCAGCCCTAACTGTCCTGGAACTAGCTCTTGTAGACCCAGTCTGGTCTTGAACTCACAGAGATCTCCCTTCCTCTGCCTACTGAGTGCTGGGATTAAAGGCATGCACCACCACCACCCGGCAATACTGCTTTTATATCCTTTTGTGGGGCAGGGTTCAAGACAGGGTCTCTCTGTATAGCTCTGGCTGTCTTGGAACTCTCTTTGTTGACCAGGCTGTCCTCAAACTCACAGAGATTACCCTAACTCTAACTCTGAAGTGCTGGATTAACTGTGTGTGCCACTGCCGCCTGGCTTTTCTTTTATAACAAGATACAGAGACAGATACATGGAAATTCATGGAGATAGTCCTTTTAGAGTGGGAAAACTTACATACAGAGAAATGCAGAGACTGGCAGAGTGGAGTGTTGGGTTAGCCCTAATGTGCACTCCTATGCCTAGAAGTACTTGAAGCAGCAATCATTCCTGCATTTCCAGGTTTATGAGCTAATAGATTCCATTTTCTATGCTTAAGTAGGCTTTCTATCACTTGTAACTGAAACAGTAAACATAGAAGTGGCATTATACTGGGACGAATTAAGTCTTAAGTCTTCCTTCCTTAGATGTGAAGTATCAGCATTAAGTAAGTGAAGAGCATTCATGATCTGTCACTGCGTCCTAAAAATGATAACCCCCAAACAGGACAATGGAGGACAACAGAGGAGCCTTCTGGCCGTGAGTTTTCTGGTACATCTTAATCTCCCTACTCTATAGCACTTGACATTTCTAGTGAATTACTTTATTTTAGACTTCCTCTTAGAAACTAACTTTTCATTAATGCTCAGTAAGACTTGAAAGTAGGATGGGTTTGTATCAAAACTACTTTTTAGCCCAAACAAGCTAGCTGAATGCTGAACTTAGGGGCATGTACCACCATGCTTGCTTTGCACAATTTTTCCCTATCCTCTGAAGCCATGTGAAAGCTGATCTGTGATTAGGAAGCAAAAAGCCAATTTCAGCTTTCTTTTCAAGGTAATAAAAAGTCTTTGCACTCTGCTTTCCTCTTTGTTACTTATAATATGTGTGACTTTGACCAAGTTATTGAATCTCTTGATTCCTTAATTTCTTCAGCACAAAACAAAGAATAATATGACTCCTAATAGAATTACAACTTGAACTCAAAAGGAAATGATATTTATCTTGCCACTAGTCTTTTGTTTATTGCTGCCATCTCAAGTAACACAATAATTCCTACACTGAACCTATGCCACTATGCCTTCTAAACTGCTGAGTAAATGAGTGAGTGTTCAACGTATGTTAATCTTTTTCCCTTGTCCTGTAGTTGGAGACATGTACTAAGTTATCTTTTAAACAATAGTTGTCCCCAGTGTCATCCCTTTCAAAGATGTCCATTGAAGACATATATTACTCTGCCACTTTGTTGATGATCTTAGTGGTGTTAAATAATGTTAGATGATGAGATGTGAGTCATGATTTGGAAAGTGCTTCCATAATAAGATTTTCTCTCTTGCTCTCTCCTGTTTTTTGCCAAGAAAAGAATAAAGAATATACCAGAAATAGTTAGTGTCACTTGAGCAGTGTGATAGGACAGTCTGAGTCCAGTTCAAGGAAACTCTAGCTAATCCATAGATACAAGGCAAAAGTCAAGATAGGCTTATTTTTTTTTTATCCAATGTTTACTTGGCTTCTTGTGTAGAAAGAGCTGAGTGAAGTAGAAGTGCTTAATTGTAAAAATGGAATCAATGTCAACTTAGTATATAAAAACTTTTTTTAAAGACAGGATTTTTCTATGTAGCCTTGACTGTCCTGAAACTCACCCTATAGACCAGGCTTACCTTGAACTCACTACTCAGAGACCTGCCTGCCTCTGCCTTCTGAGTGTGTTGCAAGAAAGCGGCTTGTTCATCCTGGCCGCCTAGAACCAAAATAGTCACTCAGAGATTGTATTAATTAAATCACTGCTTGGCCCATTTGCTCTAGCTTCTTATTGGCTAACTCTTATATTAATTTAACACATCTCTAGTAATCTATATATCACCATGTGGCAGTGGCTTACCAACAAAGATTCAGCACATCTACCTCTGGCGGTGGATCCATGGTGTCTCCCTCATTCCACCCTTCTTCTTCCCAGCATACAGCCTAGCTTTCCATGCATAGCTCTATTCTTCCCTGCCATAGGCTCAAAGCAGTTTTTTATTAACTAATGAAAGCGACACATAGACAGAAGGACCTCCTACACCACAGTGCTGGGATTAAAGGCACATGCCACCAGCACAGTGAAGCATGCAGAAACTTTTAAGCCTCAGCTATGCCTTCTGTGTCTATTATAAGTTGGAATGATCAATTTGAAGCATAGTTGTCTTAGTTAGGGTTTCTATTGCTGTAAAGAGACACCATAGCCATGGCAACTCTCATAAAGGAAAAACATCTAATTGGGATGGCTTAGATTATTAGAGGTTTAGTCCATTATCATCATGGTGTGACATGGTGGCATGCGGTTAGACATAGTGCTGGAGATGTAACTGAGAGTACTACTATCTTGACTCAAGGCAACAGGAAGTGGTCTGTCTCACTGGATGTGGCTTGAGCATATATGAGACCTCAAGGCACCACCTCCCTATGACACACTTCCTCCCACAAGGCCATACCTCCTAATAGTGCCACTCTCTTGGGGGCCATTTTCTTTCAAAGCACCACAATAGCTTAGGACTATCCTTCACCAGATTAATTCATCCACTAACACTCCATTGTACTGTCATTGCAGTCACGAGTAGCTGAATTAGGCATTCAAAGAACATAATTCACTGTAACTATCCTCAAAGAGTACATAAATATATCCTCAAGAAATAAAATGAGTCTCATCTTTAAAAAAATAGCTGACTCTATATAGATTAATTCTCTGCTTCTCACTGGGACATAGAGAAAGATTTCTACATTGCTTACAGGCTCTGACCTGAGAGAGAAGAAACCCAACTTCATTTCCTCATCTGCAAAACAAGGATAATAATAACTACCACCCAATGGAGCTGTGAAACTTAAACGAAAGCATACATATAAAACTCTTAGCACACTGTCTGGCTCATAGTAAGCAGTTAGTAGAAGTTGGCCCTTGTTGTGGTTGTTATGCTTATGAGTGACAAGATGCTTAGGCAAGAGGCCAGGCTAATTCTGCCACTCTAAGCCATAATGACAGTGCATTCTAGCATAGCTCTGTGATAGGACAGGAAATCTGATAGCAAGAATTCATTACAGGGAATCCAGGAGACCAGCATCTTTATCCTTATGGAAGAAAAATAACACAGAACACATTTTATTTGCATTTACTCTTATAAAGTCTGTTGGGTCTATTTCAGATTTTTGCTCCCTCAGGCTCAAGAATCTGAACACTTGGTTATCTTTGTTTTTCACTCAATAACCATCTATGAAGTTTTCACATTCTCATTCTATTTTGTGAAGATTGTAGATCAAGAACGTTTTAATCTGAGCCAATCATAGTAGGAAAATAATAGGCTGAAAAACAGCATGTATTTTACAATTTAATTTTACCTTGTCTTGAAATATTTGCCTCCAATCCTACCTCCTTCTATTCTCAGCCAGTGGGTTTGCTAGTAATATTGACCCTTTTCTTAGTTCTGGACTGGGCCATCACTCAGTCTCTCCATGGATCTTTGGTGTAGATGCATATGATCCAGTCTAGACTAAGGGTATCTTAAGCTACGAATTTTCTTCTTGATTTATCAACTCTTTCTTTTCTTGGCTGTGATGATATCAGGGTGTCAGGTTTACAGCTGCTAGGGATGGGATCATAGGGGGAAATTGGTGATGGAAGCAGGTAAAATCAACACAGCAAGATGTAGAAAACAGAGATTTTTAGTTGACTCCTTGATAAAACCAACAAAGCTACTAAATTTAGCCTTTCACAAGCTAACTTAATATAACTGATAAGTTTATTTCACAGTGTAAGGAACTTTTGAGTTGGATTTTCTGCTATTTACAACACAGAAATCATTCAACATACATACCACACCTTTATTCCTATGCTTAAAATTCAGATATTAAACAGTGATAAAGGGTTTTTTTTTTGAGGGATAAATAACAGCTGTGTTGCATTCCTATGACATGTTTAGTTGGTTATCCCTTTGTTCCAGGGAGCAGGGCCCCTTGTTTGTCCCAGCCTCCTGACTAGCTTGCACCCAAAATAACCATACAGAAACTGTATTAATTAAAACACTGCTTGGCCATTAGCTTGAACTTCTTATTGACTAACTCTTATATATTAGTTTAACCCATCTTCATTAATCTGTGTATCGCCATGTGGCAGTGGCTTACTGGAGATTCTAGCAGGCATCCATCTCCAGTGGAGGATCCATGGCTTCTCTGACTCTGCCCTTCTTCCTCCCAGCATTCAGTTCTGTTTTTCTCTGCCTACCTAAGTTCTGCCCTATCAACTAGGCTAAGGTAGTTTCTTTATTCATTAACCAATGAAAGCAACACACAAACAGAAGGACCTCCTACACCATCCCTTCTCCACCATTTGTCTTAATTTGACCTGGGATAGCCTGGCAGAATACAATCCCCTAATCGTATCTTAAAAGAAAAAGGGTTATTAGGACTTGTGAGAACGTCTATCTAGTCATTAAGCACTCGCTGTACAAGCATGATCTCCTGAGTTTGGGTTCTAAACACCAAGTAAAAGCCAGGCATAATGGTCCATGACTATATTCCCAACCCTGAAGAAACAAAGACAGGTGGTTCCTGGAGTTCTGCAGCCAGCCAATATAGCTGAATTGTGACCTCCAGGTTCAAGGAGAGGCTCTGCCTCACAAAACAAAGTGGAGAGCAATTCAGGAAAACACCTGCTGTAAATCTCTGGTCTCATGCATACTCTCTCTACACATATACACACAGTTACACACACACACACACACACATACACACACACACATAGAAAAATCACTATTAGGTAAAATACAGAAAAGTCTAGACAAGAAAATTATATACACATACATATATCATATATGCACTCATATATAATCCATATGTATACCATAGTACAACCCAAACTCTGTAGACACTCATAAGAAATATTACTTTATAACAAAACAATATGCATTATGAAATATTAAATGTATTTCTTCCTACAATGGAGCTACTAAAGCAAGATACTGTCCTTAGGCCTGAAACACTCCTTCCCTACCTAGACAGTCCTTGTGACATTCGTGTAACAACTCATTTGTCACACAGTCACTTCACTTCATGGCTAGATTGTGATCAAACATCACAGCACATGAATTCCCTCGTGAGATGAGGTAGAACATAGTGCACCCTGCTGTTTGTCACCCTTCCCTCTCCTTACTGCAGCTGTCTTTGAGCATCACCAAATTTGGTGCTTTCATCAAGATGATTGACTCCTAAATTGGAAGATTTGTTTGATGCCGAGGCTCCGTAACATGGATTAGAGACTTGCTGAAGATTTACTAGTGTCTGTGCTCAGCTTCTCCCCCACTGGCCTTGTTCAGACGGTGTGGTAGGTTTCTAATTCCAAAGCTGTAGTTGAAAATCAAAGTGAAAATGAAAACCTTTCCATCCTGAATTAACTGTAAAATGTTCAGCGGTTTTCCATGTGCTATCTAGTCATTGCTAATTTTATTGCTCTTATGTTGACATATACCTTTGAAATGGTTGTTTTTGTGATGAAGCAGAGGAAATGAGTTACTCAATGTTGAGGGCTCATGAGGCTGGCATTAAGCTAATAAGAATTTTCAGTTATCATCAGCATGGTTAATTGTAAACCTCATGCCTAATCTAAGTTTATATCCTAAGGACACAGGAAAATGATGATGTTGCTAACGGGGTGCTGCCTGTGCATCACAATGGCGTCATGCACATCTTTCCTGTAAGTGAACTATTACCAAGCACACTTTTTAAAATTTAAGACATTTTTCTAATGTCTTCTCCACTTGTGACATTTTTATGACCATGCCTCTCATTTCTGGTGGAGCAGAGGTGGGGAAGGGACTTACAGTAAAAATGGAGAATAGCAGGATGGAAACGCAGGGATGCACTCTGGGCTGATTCAACAAAGCGGTGGTGGGAGTAGCTTTCTCCAAGATGACTTTTAAAGCATTGCTGATACAAGAGAGTCACTACTGTAACACTGGGGGGTAGGGAGGATTTGCATTCATCGTTTAGTTTTTTTTCCCAGCGTTTTATTGAAACATAGATTCAAGGTCACTGCATCATGAAATCTAATCCACAATCAAACAGGATGAGACTGTACTTTGATTCAACCTACACTTTAAATTATGTATCTTGGCACATTAAATCATAGTAAATGAGCATTGCCTTTTCTATCAAGATATTTGTAGTAATATAGTCAAATACAGATAGGATGCTAGACAAATTTTTTAAACATTATTTCTTCTTCCTTGCCAAAGATTCGTAGCAGAAGCTCCACATATAATGCAAGTGCAGAAAACTCTTTTGGCTAGCCGCTGAACTCACTGTGGAGTTTGAAACACTGAATCTTGACCAAGATTAGTTAGAATTAGTTTCTTTCTGGTATGAGAGTTTTATGCTGCTTGTGCTTAGCTTGTGTTATAACACACACACACACACACACACACACACACACACACACATTCTTTAGTTTTACATATCTACAGGAAAA
This sequence comes from Bramus lutescens, assembly GCA_001685075.1. Taxonomy (NCBI): domain Eukaryota; kingdom Metazoa; phylum Chordata; class Mammalia; order Rodentia; family Cricetidae; genus Bramus; species Bramus lutescens. The sequence goes on from LOEQ01002508.1 coordinate 342,838, forward strand.
ATTTACATATGGCATTTCCCCCCACTCAGTGTTAGGTTTAACAGTTGTTTTAGAAGTTATTAACAGACAAATTGACAAATTAAAAATTCAAAAATTTTACTCTCGTTAGTGTTAGAGATACTTTTAATATATGTGCATTTGAAATAATTTATCAAGCATTAAAATCATTTTTGAAAAGTATGAAATATACCATTTTGTTTTGTAAACCTGAAATAGTGCCAGAACTTTAGCTGGCTCTCTATATTAATGGTTATGTTGAAGGCTTATAAGGAACTGGGCAGATTGCATCCTAATAACTGCTCTTGGGCCTTTAACATGCAATCGAAAATCTTTACTTTTAGCTGTTTATTTAATGATAAACTCTTGGCTTAGGAACACCAACTTTGCCAGGGAGCCTAAACTAGCATCTGTTGAACCACTTTCAAGGTACTCAATCCTCTCTTCCCCCGTTTCTTCATCTGTGAAACGGAAAGATGTACTTTATTGCCAGAATTGGGAAGACTGATAAATGTAAACCACATAGAATTGTGTCTAGCATAGGGGATGCTTGATAAATGATAGAAATTCTTATTGTAAATGACTTTATTTTTACCCTCTTGCAAAGGTTGATTGAAAACAATCCAATTAATGATAATATTTTATTATGCTTTAAATCTTGATATGTCACACTAAGTACACTAAGACTCCCTGGCCTTACATTATTCCATTGAAATGAGAGTTTCAGAATATCTAATCAATACTTCCATTATCATTTTCTACTGCATTATGTAAAGAAGACAACTAATTAGTGAAAATGAAATTTTCTTCATCCGTGTCTCTAATATTCTGAGCAACTCAAAATAAAGTATTTATTATACATGCTACAGAAGGCATATAATTTCTAATGTGGTAACATTCTTTCTTATTCCCAGGGTACTTGTGATGTTTAATTAGTCAACATTTGAAAAGTGCTTTGTGGATTAAGAGAGCTGCATAAGTGCTAAATCTTCATTGTTAATAACAAAAGATCAGCTTTGAAAGAACACATCAAGCATATTGTACAAAGAAACTGTATTTTATTGTAATCTTTGCTCTTCAACTTTGTGGAAAACTGCCATTAAAGTTTATTCTTTTAAGAGATAAAAAACAACTGTTTCACTGGAAATCTCAGCTCACTTATCCAGTGATAAATGGGGGAACTTGACAATACCACCTGAAAACAATGCCTTTTTTATTATTCTGGTTAAGATAAGCATATTTAACCCCTGTCCACTTAACGCAGTCATGGAAATAAGTATTGGAAGATAGTGCTGGTTTCAAGATCCTTGGGAGAGAGTGTATTGATAGCTGCTATGAGTATTGCTCTGTAACCCCATATTCCCCATGTGCCCACAGACATAAGCATGGGGCACAGGAAAGGGTCTCTGTCCATAGCAATGTCTGCAAATGGGGAAATCTTTACCATTCACCCTCACCCCAGTAGCAGAACACATGAATGGACAGAGCTCATGAATATTGGAGCAGCAAACGTCTTTAGAGGCCACCTTAACCCATTTCTTCAGTCCCCAAGATGCAAATAAAGGCCATTTAGAAAGAAAAGTGTAATTGTGTGTATTCCGTGGGTCAACTTCGTGGTGGGTGGGTGATATTGGAATGGAAACACTTCTTTTCACAAGTTTATTTGCACAACCTGTTTGAGTGTGATTGTGTATCTGTACCTACTGTTTTGGTCATTCTCTAAAGAGTGGCAAACCCTAAGTGTCCCTGTTCTAATTCCATCTGTTGTCTTTGATGGATTGCGGGATGAAGTGATGTTGGTGACACCAGGACTTCACGTGATGTCTACCTTGTATGTGCTAAGAGCAGACAGTGAAGGAAGGTTACTGAGGCTTTTCTCCTTTTCAGTGGGCACTGAGTTTTCAGGGATTCTGAGGCCTTGTTGATTTATCATACTTCCCTTTCAATACATGTGTTTGTGTGTACATGCACATGTGTGTGTGTGTGTGTGTGTCTATAGGTGCATGTATATGTGCAGGTACACGTGGAGTTCAGAGGTAGGTGTTCTGTATCTACCATCAGTAATTTGTCATCTTATATTTTGAGGCAGTGTCTCACTGAGTCTGAGTACAGAGTCAGGAGCTCTCTGGTACATCTCTATCAGCCCAGTGAGGTCTAGGGTCTGCCTTTCTCCACCTCTTCCCAAGTCCCACTGCAGGGGTTACAGTTTCCTGCTGCCATATTTGGTTTCAGTCTATACCTGCTGTGGAAGCAAACATTTCCCCAGATCCAGCCATTTTTATAGTTCCCCACTCTTTCTTAATTTCCTGCTTTGGCTTCTGACATTTCGCCTCAGAGCTCCATTCCTTTGCTCAGTGGTTCCCCTCAGGGGGCATTTGAGATGCAGAGGAGGCATTTTGAGCTATTGTAGTTCCTGGGGAAAGAGAACAGGGGTGCTGATAACTACTCTACATAAACAGTTAAGCAGAACAAGGCACAGTCTAATTCAAGTCAGTGACTGTGCTGAGAGATTCCTATGGAGATACCATAGTAGTGACCGCTATTGGCACTATGAACTTAATGTAAGCTTCAGATTCTCTCCTTGGAACTAATTTTGATGTATTAGCTGGTAAGAGAACATAGGGAGCCAGCATAGGTATGAATCCCATGAGATAAGCTCTCACATGAGGCAGAGAAAGAAGGCAGAGCCTGTGGCAGGTGTTGTGGGTTGATTGAGCCACAGTCATTGGTAACCTCTCCCTCAACTGTCCTTTTACCAAACAACCTGGGAAAACGAATTTTTCCCCCAGCTTTCCTTGAGGATGAGTCACTGCACTGCAAATACTGACTGGAAATAAATAAGGAAAAGTCTACATAAAGTGGGAATCGGGACTTCTGGTGACATACTCCTCTCCTGGAAAGGGGATGGCTGGTGGTCCCCTTTCCTTTTCTCCCTGTTTGGTGTGGATGTGATGCACAGAACCATTGTTCAAATATAGGATGATAGTCACGCAGAGGAAAAGCCATTGCACTGAACATGATTGGGGGCAGAGAAGAGAGTAGCTGCAATCTTAGCGCACACCAAGCAGCTGGCCACTGCTACCCCTGACCTTGCTTTATTTATTAGACAAGGGGACATTTTTTGACTTTATTGCGTTATTCTGTTTTCTATTAGTTGTAAAGCTGAACACATTTCTAACAATTCAGAATCTAAGGCAAAAATTACAAATATGTATTGCATAATTTTACATGCGCTTATTCCACTCTTTGCTCAGCCTATTCTGTCAATCTGGACTGCCCCTTGCTTGACTTAAAGAGTAGCCAAACCTGACAAGACTCCCGTGCAACTAATTCCAACATCAAGAGCTTATTATTTGAAAGGCAATGCAACAGGCACACAAATTCTCAAGGTACAGTCCCTTGCTCTGCAAGCTTTGGTTTTTAATACAAAGGAGACAGCTTCACTAAGTTCTTTTGACCTAATCTGTACTAGGATCCCTGATGCCACAGTTTTGATAGTATGGAGTCTGGTGTTCCAGAAAGAGAGATCATAGATAGGGCAGCAGGTGAGAAGTGACTATTGTTACCTCTAGGGTAGTTTCCACAGCACATATCAAGAGATGGCATCACTGGTGTCTGAATATGGGATAGAAGAAACACGTATGCATTTTCAAGGACATTTGACTTCTTATTGGAACAACTGGCTTTTCAGCTGCTTCCTCTATTCTGATGATCTTTCTTGCTGAAATCACCTGTTCTCATTGCAAATATCTAAAAGCAAGACAATGAACAAACTGATTAAGCTCCTATGGAGTCCTTAGTGGAAGAAGGGTGGCTCAGTGGCTCCCAGAACTGACTGTGCTACTTAGAAATGTGAATTTGTACCTTGGCAAGTTACTGAACACCTCTGTGAAGACAATCCATTGTCTATAAAATAGGGATAAAATGAATACTTGTTTCATAACGCTTCTAAAGTGACTGAATGTAATTGTATATATGCAAGAGTGGCTGGCTAGTTCATGCTCAGTGCATATCAGCTAGTGTGTGTACACTGAGGACGAGGACACTGGGAATGCAAAAGGAGAGGCAAAGAGCATTGGGATTGTAGCCCTGTCGTTTGGAAGTTTAACAGTATCGGGGGCTGGATATGAAGCAGGCGATTAAGTATACAAATGTTTCCTGAGAAAAGGGACAGAGTTAAGGCAGCTCTAACTGAAGCAACTCCAGCATACAGTATGTGGTTCTAGGTGACTCAAGACAGGTTTCCTATGTGATGCATTCTAGTGCTGGTGCACACATATGACCCTTCTCAGGCCAACTCTTTCCTAGCGAGTGAAGAGGGCTCACTTATGCTAGACTGAGAAAACAGAGTTCAACTTTGTGTGAACAGGAACCAAGCTCAGTTGGTAACACTACTTGGGGAGGTTATGAAGACTAAAGGACAGTGAGCCTGAGACGCCTATGTGAAGCACTGATATTTGTTTTCATTTTATTTATTTACTTTTTTAGAGGCAGCACTATTTTTTCACTGCCAACAATACTGGTCATTTTATATAGCTATATTGCTAATCTCAGACCTATGTATTGTATAAGTCCAGACACTAATTTGCTAATTTTTGAATTTGCTGCCATTGGATTACATCATGACACCTATGTAAATATGTAACCTTCATGCTGCACTTATTCAACACAATAAGACTTAGCTACTAAAGCGCCCTCTCTTCTTCCCCCTTTCTACTACATAATATTGTCTAAATGCTTTGGCTTCAAACACACCTGATATTTTAAAAAGAAATGAGAACTTGTTTTCTTCTGACGATGGAGGCTGTCAACTTGAAGCATCGGAAGAACCATTCTTTGAGGCTCAGTACTTTGATTTGAGCAACACTGCAGTCAGTTACGGTAAATGGTTGGTTTAAGATGCATAGCGTCTTTAAGTATTCAAATAGCCGGGCCTGAAGTCCCTTCTTTGTATTGCCTCCTTTCATCTGCATAATTGTCAGCATGCTTGGGTTACAGAGACACCGTGTTGTTTCGGTATGAAGAAAGGTGCATGGGCCTGTGACAGTTCCTTTCTTCTTGGAACAACCTCCATTTGGGGCACACATTCTGAGGTAGAGGGGTGAAGTCAAGGAAGGGGAAGGTGACTAATCATTTCCTTAGAGATGTTGCTGTAGAACTTCATTCCTTCTGTCTCCAGAGTATAAAGCTGAGCTTCTTTGTTCTTTTGTGCCATCCTTTTGTGTGTTTGGAGCAAGAGAGGCTAGATACAGAGCAGGTGGAAATGTTGACGAGGAACCGAGGAAAGCTTTGTCAAGAGCATAGCCCAGGAGTTAGGTTGTAATTAAATGAATTAATCCTTGAAATCAGCTCTTGTTGTTTTTTTTTTAAATTTACTTGTCATTTAGAATAAAATTTAAACTTGTCTTTTTAATCGGGTGGCAAATAAGAATTTCTGACAACCAAAGAGGCATTAAGTAGACTTTTAACAGTAGAGTTGTGCTTATTTGTATGTTTCCTAAACATAAAAACAACAACAAAACCAATATAGTTGCTTTCTCCATTTTTTTTGTGTGTGTGTGTAATAAAGGAAACCAGAACTGTGAAGCTTTTTAGCTGGCCAGACTGCCACAATAACTTTGTAATTAAAATTTACCCTTTGATATGCTTGAAATGCCTATAAATGCCTAAGTATGTTTAAGAAAAGAAAGAAAGGCAGGAAGGCAAAAGAAAAATCCGAGAGAGGAATAGGGAGACAGCTTGGTTGGTAAAGTGCTTGCTGTGTAAATGTGAAGACTGAGTTCAGATCGCCCTCACCCACAGAAAAGGGCGATGCACTCCTATGATCCTAATGTTGCAGAGGTAGGGCTGGAGGGTCTCTTTGGCTAGTTGGCCAGACAGTCCAGGCTCAGTAAAGACATTTGTGTGCTCATATATAACACACACACACACACACACACACACACACGAAAGCAAAAACAAACCAAATTGGAGCTGTCACTTGGAAGATCAGCATGTAAAGATGGTCGTAGTAATGCAAGTCTTTCTGTTTTTGCCATAGGGACCACGGTTAAGCACAACCCTCATCTCCTTATTTAAAGGTGGATTTCCACTATCGCATTCAGGATACTGATGAGTTATTTTGTCAACTAGAGCTAATGAAACCTGACACAGGCAGGTTTGAGCTAGCTTTCTTCACCATTGGAGGATAGTGCATCGCAGGGGCTGCGTTTGGGGCAATGAATGGTCTTTGGCTAGGATTGATGGAAACCCAGAGCATGGCCTGGACCTAACCAAGAAATGTACAGACTTTGAATATGGTGAGTAGCTAAGGGGAACTTGGGGCTAACACTCTAGGTACCTGGATTTACCCTACAGTGCATTTGGTGTTATCATTGAGAAAACAGGGGTTGTAGATGACCTCACCACAGTAGCAGCTGGGACCATGACAGGAATGTCATACAGACATTGAGGTGGTCTTCAAGCAGTAGCATGCAGGGGTCTGCCAGAACTGACCCTCGCCAGTCTACCTGCTGTATTGTAACTGGGAGTACATGAAAAGCTCCCTGCTCCAGCAGTCACTCTGAATATTTTTGTCCCCTCAGGAATGGGGGACATTTCATTGTATCCAGATCAATTAATAAATGAGTCTGGAGTAGCTTTCTATCTTGTACCTACAAATAAATACTTGAACATTGGAGACTCTGAGGTGCCATGAGCAAGATCATGAGTTGTTAGCCTGAATTGCACTGCTTGCCCTTAGTGAGTGGAAACCAAGCCCTTTGGTGGCTCACTGAGTACGCGTTCTCTTCTCCTGTGGAGATACACCTGTTTTCTCTCATACTCCCAAACTGCAAAACCACTCACTCTCCAAATTCAGGCCATACTTATTTTCAACATTTTTGTCAACATGTTTGCCCATTTAAAATAATCTAAATCTAATGTTTTTCTGTATTCCAAATAAAAGGTGAAACTAGAAAAAAAATGAAGTGAAGAATAAGTGAGGAAGAATTTGACATTGATCTATTTGTGTCCATTCACACATGCACGCACACACACGCACACACCCATGCACACACACACACACACACACACACACACACACCAACTAACTGCTTCTTTATCTTGATGCTGTGTAATGGATTTACTTAAACTATTTTATTTATAAATTTTGATTTGCTAATGAGTAATAAGATTGGTCAATCTACCATCTATCATCTATCCACCCATTCAGAGCCAGAGAGTGAACACTGCTAGATTGTCTTATCCTTCTTTATTTGAATTGACCTCATCTGTAAGCAAAATTGGTGATAATGACGCTCAGCCTAATGTGTCTACTTAAAAGCATTTGTATCTAAGTTTGTAGTGAAAGGGGAGAAAATGAATGATTGATATCCTTGATTTTCAGGAATCACTGGAATTGAAAGACATTTCTATCTTTGTGCTCATATACATGGCCAGTTTTATGATTACTCCCCATCACTCTCCAGGTGCTGTGCTCCATCTCAATATGCATTATTTGAGTGATTGGGTTTCCCATAATTGACAAAATAAAATATTTTATGACAGAGTAGAACCACCTTCTCAATTGCTGGGTGTTAATGATATGAGAACACTTAAATGGAAGTGAAATTTTCTCTTTCGTTTTCAAGGCTCATGAACAAAGAAGGAAGTTTTTGATATTAGTATCAAAGGACATTTGAGTGTCAAAAGCATGCAAGGTACTATGAAAGTGTCTGTCAGGAGAATCAACAAGATGTGACCTCCAAAAATGTGAGGCTCATGATATAAACCTAAGACCTACCAGTTCAGTTTTGCTTAAAAGGTCCTGCTAAAACCTTCTTAAAGATGTGGGCCACCCCATCTCTGGCCCTGTTTGCCAGTTATTTGCAGAGAAACAAATGGTTTCCATGCTCAAAATGAGTCATTATTTTTCTGCTATACAAATTTACTGTTAGGTTAGAAATTGTTCTTTAAGCCATAATTATTATACTTCTTTATTAAATGTTCACAAGACAGAAAATGATTCTCTTTAAAGGATGGCCTTTTATCATCAGTAGCTGTCCAGCATCTGTGTAATACTTTTGTAGCTATAGACAGCTACAATATGGCTTCCAGGTCACACTACTAAAGTATTTGATAAATTGCACACTTTATGAAGTTTTATTATTCAAATCATTTTGAGAATTTTCCTCTTAATTAATGATATCTTATTGAATACAATTGTACCAGAGTTTTGCTTGTATACATATAATTTTATCATTTGGAGAATATTGAGAAAATTGTATGCTTTGCCCACCTTCTTTTGGTATGAACCCACTAAAGAAACGTCCTAAAATTATAAACATGGAGTTGCAGCTGTGTTCAGTATCTGTAACTGATACGCAGTTTTGAAAATCAGGTTAGGAGCCAGGATCTCTGCAGGTCTTGGTGTGAGTCTGGGACCTCTGAGGAAGTAGGCAGGAACCAGAGACCTCTGTGGGTCTGGACATGAGACTGGGAGACTGGGACCTCTGAGGGAATAGGCCAGAACCAGAGACCTCTGTGGGTCCTGGGCACGAATCGGGAAATGCCAAGGGAGTAGGCCTGAGTCAGGACCCATGCCAGAGTAGGGCCAAGGCAGCAACCTCAGCAGAAAGAGCTCTAAGCAAACAATCTCTGTGGGTGCAAGCCCAAACGACCCCTGGTATCGCAGAGCAAACCCCAGGAACGTTGAGCAGCCTCCAGGAACATGGAGTGATCAATAGCGTGACGGGAGCTGTGGCCAGGAACATGGAGTGATCAACAGTGTGACAGGAGCTGTGGCACTCACTGCACCATGAGGAGAAACCATCTGAGCCTTGGATCCACTGGCATCTGGAAGAATGATCATCAGAGTCACAAACAGACCCAACTACATCAATCAGAGGAAAAGATGAGTAGACAAGGCAACACATGCAACACCACAAAGAGCAACATGACACTAGTAAAAACTAGTGACCCTACAACAGCAAGACTTGAACAGCCAAATATAGATAAAGCAGAATAAAATGACATAAAAATAACTTTAGGAGAATCTTTGAGGCCCTTAAAGAGGAAATGAAAAATTCACTCAAAGAAATGGAGGAAAAATACAAACAAAGAGTTGGAAGACATCAACAAATCCCTTAAAGAAAACCAAGAAAAAACAATCGAATATATGAAAGAAACTATTCAAGACTTGAAAACTGAAATAGAGACAATAAAGAAAACACTGAGGAAATTTAAAAAACAGAAATCATGAGAAAATGATCAGCAAGCATGAACAACAGAATACAAGAGATGGAAGAAAGAATCTCAAGCGCTGAAGATACAATAGAGGAAATAGACTCATCAGTCTATAAGAAAACATTAACTCTAACAAAAGCTTAACACAAAATATCCGGGAAATATGGGACACTATAAAAAGACCAAACCTAAGAATAATAGGTATAGAAGGAGGAGAAGAAATTCAACTCAAAAGCACAGAAAATATATTTAACAAAATCATAGAAGA
>LOEQ01002508.1:356110-366850 GCA_001685075.1 Bramus lutescens
AGGAAAATGTGGTACATTCACACAATGGAGTACTACACAGCAGAAAAAAATAATGACATCTTGAAATTAGCAGGCAAATGGATAGATCTAGAAAACATCATATTGAGGTAACCCAGACCTAGAAAGACAATTATCATATATACTCACTCATAAGTGGTCTTTAAACAGAAAGCAAAGAAAACCAGCCTAGCATTTACAATCTCAGAGAGCCTAGACAACAAAGAGAACCCTAAGAGAGACACAAATGGATCTAATCTACATGGGAAGTAGAAAAAGACAAGAACTCCTGAGTAAATTAGGAGCATGGGGACCATGGGAGAGGGTTGAAGGGGAGGGGAGAGGAAAGGAGGAGAGCTGAGAAAAATATAGAGCTCAATAAAATCAATAAAAAAAAGAAAACAGAAAATCAGGTTAATTTTTGAACAATGGGATACATTGGTTGGCAAAATTTGAGAAAATTCAAGAATGTCAGTGGTCGAAAAGGCTGTCTGAGGTCTGTCTATGAGATTAAGGGAAACTTTAATACCCTGACAGTTATAGGAAGACAAAATAAGGTTCACTTTAAAAACAGAAGTGAAAAATATTCAGAAAAAGATTTAAAAGTCTACAACAGTATTTAATCGGAAAAGACCACATGTGGTTACTATATTAAAAATATCTAGCAATTTATAGGCCTGTAGTATGCATAAGTGTGTGTAAATGTATGTTTGAAACTATCAGAAGTCTAGAAATATAAAAATACAATTTATTATAAGTCTTGGCATAGAAAAAAGATATATAAGGTAAGTATGAGATACTTAAGTTTGCTAAGTAGTGATTTCAGATTAGCTGAGTGTTGAGGTAGGCTGATATGTACTGGAGAGATTCCATGGGTTGCGGCATCTAAAAGCTGAGAAGGACTAGTGGCTTTAGGTAGGCATGCAGAGAGGAACAGAACCTGTATTCCAAAGAGAGGGACAAGCCAAGGCACAGATGGAAAAGGTTTTTCTATAGCATGTTTTATGAGATGAAATATGGCTCTAAGAGTTAGATTATCTACATGGGCAGAGCCTGAATGGTACAGTGCACTTGCTACCATGTTGCCACAGAACAAGTAATACATGTCCACTTAGAGGCATTTCAAATAAATATGCTTCTCATAATCCACTTTTCACTTGGATTTTTATATCCCTGATTATCATGTATAATCTGTGAACACTAACAGCTGTAAAAAGCAGTGGTGGAGAGGGAGAGTAGCTTCTATTAGATGCCTGCATGTACTGTGGACACACGCACATGTTAAAGCATGACTCTTGGTTAATGATTTGATGACTTGTATAAGTTGATCTTTCTTTAACTCTATTTGCTTAGATATAAATAAAAATAGTAATAGCCAACTACAAGCAACTATATACCTGCCTTGTCACTTGCTCATTCCATTGACCAGAGAGTCTCAAGGGTAACTCTCCATTGTGCTTAGCATGTAGAATGAGCTAGTGGTCAGTTCATGCTGCTATAATGAAATACCCTAGGCTTTCATAACATATATTAATATCTTGCAGAATGAGAAATCCAAGATCAGGGTCTCTTCACTGTAGAGATGTGGTAATGGTCCTTTTCCTGACTTACCAGTCTGCTTTCTCACTGCGTACTCTGGGTAGAGAAAGAGTCCTCAGTGTCTCCTCTTTTTTCTTTTTCTTCCTATTTTTTTCTTTCAAAAAACAGGGTTTCTCTGTAGTTTTGGAAGCCTGTCCTGGAACTAGCTCTTGTAGACCAGGCTGGCCTTTAACTTACAAAGATTCACCTACTTCTGTCTCCCGAGTGCTGGGATTAAAGGCAGTGTCTCCTCTTTTTATGATGACACTAACCTCATACTGTAAACCCCATATTTATGATTATTTATAAATCTGATTATTTCCCCAGAGTCCTATTTTTATCTTATTGGAGGTTGTAAGGGATGAATGAGGGGACACACAGAAATTCAGCCTATAATACAATTAAACAAGTATTTCTGCTACAGAAACTTGCTCTGATTTTTATGATCAAATGAATCACATAACAAATAAAAAAGTTTATAAACAGAATAATGCATAAATGAGGGAAGCATATTTTTATTCCTCTATTTCTATGCTGGGGAACCACTAATTTCTGGTCTGTGTGGAGAGTCATTCCTATTGTAAATCCAGGATCCCAAACTTAGGCAACGTTTTTCCAGTACAGACGTTTCTCGAGGACCATAAAACCCACTTCCTTTTTATTGATCACAAGTGACTAAACTTTCCTCCACTTAATTTTCAGATAGGCAAGATTATTTTGCTAAACTCTAGCTACCATTACATGGTAGGCATGCTAAGCAGGCATAGCCTCTAAAATCCCTAGGCATTGTCCTGAAAGTTGGCTAGATTCTTCATATGTCCTGAAATAGCTGATCTCAGTTAAGGTACCTGTAAGTCATCCCAGTTGAATCTGGAATCAACCATGAGACAAGCCTCTGGAAGGGTCTCTAGGGGCATGTTTAAGAAAGACTTAACAGAAGGAGCAAGACTCTTCTACTAGGATAGGCACGCCTTTTAGCAGTGACAGCCCGGAAATAAAGAGATCTGGGGAATAACAGCTGCTGTCTGTCTTTCACCTGTCAGCTTTTTCTTCTTTTGGGGAGTGCGCTGCTGACTCTGGAACCTAGCATGAGGCAGCCCTTCCCACGGAGACTGAAGACCATCACCTTTCCGTGAGTCCTCCAGGCCGCCATTGTCAGATTGGGACTGCTGAAGCACCTGAAGGCCAAGCAGTTACCAGGTTCTGAATCACCCTGCAGATGTCCATTGTTTACTACCTAGCCAGTCTCATAACCCCCTTCTCATAATATAGACTCATTCTAGAATATGTATTTATTTCTAGATGAGCTGCATCCTCTGGAGAACCCTGAATAGTACATCCTTGTGCCCTTTTGCTGACTGTATGACATCTATAGACGATGAAGCTGTGTTAGGAAGCTCTCCTTGAGAGCCAGTGGTAACCAAGGGTCCCACACTAAGAATCCGTCAACAGTGCATTGTGTCATAGTCTAGATGCTGTCAGTCAGAGGACAACAGTGTAACCAAGTGGTTCCTTCTGAAGGTGGTGATCCGTTCCTGGTTTTACTTCTGTCTTCCCCATATCTTCATGACATTTTCCCTCTTTTGGTCGTTTTTTTAATTTCCTGCATTTACGAAGACACTAATCATTTGAATTAAGGCTCATCCTCATGGCTGTGTTGGAACTTTACATCTGTGATGATCACATTCATTTTGTTCTATTATGGAAGGAGGGAGTCAAACATATATGAGGACCACAGGGTAGAAGTGACAGAGGCACATTGAAGAGACCACCAAATCTGCTTTCTTTTCAGACAGCCTCTCTTACAGTTAGGTGAAGACATATAACTGAACTCTGACTAGTATAATATGGGTAGGATGGGGCACACCTCCTTGTAGGGGGAGAGAGGCTTGTTGGAAGGGGTGGTGGACCGATCGAATGTGGACTTTATTAGTGTATCTTTCTCTGTTAATTAAATCACTGCTTGGTCCATTAGCTCTAGCTTCTTATTGACTAACTCTTACATCTTCATTTAACCCATCTCCATTAACCTGTCTATCGCCATGGGGCTGTGACTTACCAGCAAGATTCTAACCGGTGTCTGTCTTAGGTGGAGGATCCATGGCTTCTCCCTCTGCCTCTTCTTCCCAGAATTCTGTTTAGTTTTCCCTGCCCAGCTCTGTTTCCCTCTAGTTCTGCTATAGGCCCAAAGCAGTGCCTTCATTAACCAATGAAAGCAACACATAGACAGAAGGACCTCCTACACCACCTCCTCTGAGCCTGACCTCTGGAAAAGCTCCTAGATTTTCCAGATATTGCTTTCCCTGTCCTCTCCCTGGAGGACTCCAGGGTATTCTTGATACTGATGCTGAGAGATGGAGACTTGGTCACTGAGCACAGAGCACAGACTCAAGCCTCACATTGACTGTTGCTTTCCCTGCCACACCAATCCTCAGTGAACTGTGACACACAAGAAACACCCTGCTGCTGTGTTGAGTCCCTGAGGTTTGAGGCTGTTTGTTTGTTATAGCACATGACAAATCATTATGAATGCAAACATTGCTGCCATTGTCCTTTTATTCTATCCCTGGTCAGTCCTTCTCATGTATTCCATGAACGCCTCTTCAGCGGACATTGCTGTCAGAACACACCCTCAAATTTAAGACCCCAAATGGATACCACTTTTCCCACCTGCTTTTATGAATTCCAATCCCTTGAAAAAGGACCCAGTATAACCATTTTAATTGGTGCCTCTGTGTGCCTTTCCAGTTTTTTGATCTCCCTCTTGAATTCCAGAACTAAATTTCTACTTAGTTACTGAGTATAATACCATAATCAAGTTGAATTTGATTTCCAAGTAGAAATACATTAGAGCAGTTGTCTTCTTTGTGTTAAAATCTGGGTTCTCTTCTCTGGGCAATAGGATCACAAACCTTCCTGGAATCTTGAGATTTTCCTGCATCTTGAGATTTGAAAGACATTTTCAACATCTTCTGCCATCTGGCCGTTCACCTCCACTCTGCACCTAACACTGTTGTCACTTTTGTTCCTTCTTTTATGTCCTTTATCAGTCAGGACCTCCTCCCATCATTTCTGGCAGAGATTTTGGCATCTCACTCCAAGTTCTTTCTAATCGATTCTATCCCTTGATGGTTTCAGGATTTCATTTTAAAGTTGTGAGTGGACCACAGTACTCCTCATCTAAGAAGTTCTGGTGTCATTTCACTATCTACAAAATAAACCAAATTAAAAAATTTGCATTTAACGATCATTATTTATTAGCTTAGCGACAATCTTGACCCTTTCATGTACCTTCCAGCTACTGTAGTGTCTTAGAAATTACATTTATTTATTTGTTTTGTATGCGTGTGATGGGAAGGGAGCATGCCACAGCAAACATGTGGATATCAGAGAATAACTTGTAAGAACTGGTCCTCTCCTACCATGTGGGCTCTTAAGACATAACACAGTTCATTAGGCTTGGTGAAGAGTGTTAACTGCCGAGCGGTCTCACTGGTTTGAATCTTAGTCTTTTCTACATTACCACTTCAACTTTAACAACTTCCATTATCCTATAGATTACCAATAAAGATTCTTAAGTAGAGAGGTTTATGGATTATCTACCTCACAGTCATGAGGGAATTTTAAATAGATTCTATTTTTAGGCCACACTCTAAAAGACATTATGGCCTTCTTAATGTATTTCACATTGATGATGTAATAAGAATAAGACTAAAGAAAAAAATGTAGGTGCTTTAACAACAATATGGATTCCTAGGGATGTTTTGGGGTTGATATGATCATAGACTAAATGGGTATATTTTTTTCCAAGATTTTCTCATATGCAACAGACTAGTTGACAGGCAAGCTGAGATGAAAAAGAATAGATAGAATACAATAAATTAGTCTCTCATATTAGTAGAAGATTGGTTATAGATACCTTGCAGCTACATAAATATATGGACAGTCAAGGCATGTTGCTCATATAAAGTGGTGTCAAATTTGCACATTGCTACATAATCTGCTAAAATGCTTTCAATCATTTCTAGGTTACTTGTAATACAATGTGGTACAACATGCACGCTAAATGAATACTTGTGCTATATTGTTTAGGCTATTCTTACAGGAAAAAAGTATGTATATGATCAGTACAAATTCAATTCTAGAACAGAATATGTAGAGGGCAGACTATATTAAAAATGAGTTCTAAATAATTTTGCCATGGGGAAGAAAAGGGCAATACCATTGTGAAATTACAGCAGGTAATTTTTGAGTCAGCATAGCTGTAAACATCTAAATACATTAGGATCTGGACTTGGGGAAAGAAAAGTTGTTTATTTATATGGGATCTCTGTCACTGAAAAATATATAAAAAAAAAGTAAAGCTGACTTTCTCAAGGTAGCCAAATTGTTAGAATATACCTTATGCTTAAATTACATTATCATAAGTGTCATATCTAGCAATAAAGAGCATATGTGCTCAGGAGACTACCCCTATTAACAGACAAGAGACAAAGCATGCTGGCAAGTGATGAAAGCAAGAAAACACACAGCGGCAAGATGACAAAGGCACGTGTGTCCAGCTGGCTGTGTATTCCAACTGCCCATCCTGTCAACTGGGACAGCCGGAGACAAAAGAGCTATTAGGAACTCTATTCTCTCTGGCCTAGACCTTGTGTTTCAGCCCTGATAACAAAAGAACCGAAACAACAGTCCACCAGCTCATAATAACAAATGAACAAATAGAGGAAGAACAATTGTGACTTCATGACTCTCCATTCTGACCTTAGAAAATGAACTGGAGTATCACATCCATTTTGCTTTTGTCCCTAGCTGCAGTGATTGGCAGATCATTGAATGCTTACAGTAAGTCATTTATGGTGAGATGTAGCCACCATAGGAATGGCATATTTTGAGAGATGAGCAAATGTTTGGATCTAAGTGGTCTTTAGTGATTAAAAAAAAAACCCTTCACTAGGATGATTATCATTTTAAGGAATTCCATATCTTGGAAAGGGTTAACAACATAGTGTTTTGAAACCAGATCTGGTCTGTTTTTCAAGCTGTGCCGTATTTAGTGATATATTTAGTTCTGCAGATGTCTTGAGTCTGTCATTGGAATTGGACTTTCCCATCAAAACCAGACACTGCTTCTCAAGCAGCCAGAATGGAAGGCTCGGTTCTGCATGGTTGGACCATTGTCATTTTGTTTTCCACTCTAAGTGACAATAGGAAAGATATGGTACAGCTACACTTTTGTGTGTCTGGCCCAACAGCTATCTCAACATTCATTCTGCAATCCAGTTTATAGGGTCTACATTTGGGTTTGTCTTGAATAGGGAAAATTTTGAGGAAATTGTTTAATTCATCCTCAAAGTTTTAAAAAGGTGCAGGAATGAGAATTTAAAAACACGGACAGGGATTTATTATATTCGCTCCAGAGCAGTGTTGCAAATGGGGTGGGGAAGGGATGTAATAAAGAAGTACTTAAGGTTCTAGGGACTCAAGATTCTGTAGTGAAACTCTAGTCCAGGGATGGGAACTCGAGACCTGAGGAACTCTGGGTTGTATGTTAGCTTGGAATGAATAAAACCAGAGATCTATCTTTAAATTAAGTCGGGGACTGCACTTTCAAATGCTTTAGGAATCATGGAGTATGGCAAAAGAGCCAAGCATGTGTCTCATCTGACTGAATAGATAAAAAAAAATCATTAAGGGTAAAATGGTTTTCTATTGCTATTGTGTTATTTTGTCCAATCCCCCCACCCAAGGTGTGATTTACATAACAAAGTTAGAAAAAAAATCCAGGCCTAATTATCACTTTCAAAATAGAATCTGGAAATCAGCCATTAGTGACTGAAGATTACAGATTGTTTTTTCAAAAAGCGAATCTTGAGTTCAGCTCAGAAGTTACCCTTAAAAACTGTACTGTATTGTTTTCTCACACCAAATCAAATGTCTTTTTGGCATCAAAGAAGGCAGCTCCTGAGCTAATTCATAACTCAAATGCTGTCAATTCAGGCTACACTAAAGCTGTAGCTTTTTAAAGTCAGAAAGATAAAGCACAGTTGTGTCTGTATTGTTTCTAATGACAAGTTGCCCATGTGGTTTCTTCATAGTCTTTTCCATTTTGTAAAGACCAAGACAGTAATTTGAAACCAAAAATATATTCTTTCTTTCCCATCGATGGTGTATCACAGAGATAGCAGGTGTGATTAAAAAACAGTCTCTGAACCTAACTACCTGAAGGTGCAGTCTTGTTTGTGTGTTCCCCAACATTGAAAGGGGGTACAGGCTGCTGTCCCTTTCTGAAAAGCCCAGAGTTTATAAAAAAAATAATAACAAGCATGTGTGTATGTGTGTGTGTATGTGTGTACGTGTGTGTGTATGTGTGTGCGCCCGTGTCTCTGTGTGTCTGTGAATCTGCGTCTGTGTGGCTCAGAGACTACATTGGGTTCATCCCTAGGAATGTTGTTTACCTTATTTCAGACATTGACCTGAAGCTCACCAATTAGGCCAGACTGGCTGACTAGCAAGTCCCAGGATCCTCCTGTCTCTGATGCTCTAGTGCTCACACAAGTGCGCTTTAGAATACTAGGCATTTTTACATGGGTTCTGGCTAGTGCTTTACCAACTGAGCCCCAAAATCTGAAAGTCTTGCTCACTAAGATGACACTCCATATAAACTCATGGGATGTTTGTCAGTTAAAATATAAGTGAACTAAGCATTACAATTATATCTAGGTTGATTGTGTGTATAGTATGTCTCATTGTGTATATGTGAATATTCCAAAGTCTGAAAACATTTACAACAGGAAGCATTTCAGATACAGGATATATATATTCTCCTTCCTTCCTTCCTTCCTTCCTTCCTTCCTTCCTTCCTTCCTTCCTNTTCCTTCCTTCCTCCCTCCCTCCCTCCCTCCCTCCTTCCTTCCTTCCTTCCTTCTTCTTCCTTTCATCCTTCCTTCCTTCTTCCTTTCATCCTTCCTTTCTTCCCCTCTTTTTCTTTTCTCTCTCTCTCTTTTTCTTAGGGAAAGTCTCATTAGACTTCACATTCTCTATGTCATCAAGAACGGCCTTGAACTTCTGGTCTTCCTACATCTATTGTTCAAGTTCCCATGTGTTGGCATTACCGTCCTGTACCACCATATCCAGTCAAATAATAAAACCTTAATATGTAGTAGAAATTCTCCCACAAAGCTTTTTGAGGGGAGTAATTGAGACAATACTATCAAAGTACTTTGCTTAGCTCTTATAAATAAAAAACCCACTAAGTATTTATCACATTCTAACATGCTTTTTGTATTGAACATTCACTTAGCAAGATTCAGAGTCTATCTATAAAAGAATATTTATTATTCTTGGTCATATAAACATATATGAACAATGAGTAGAAAAAAATTAAGTGTAGAAGTCCTGGAAATAAATACAAATATATGTTTTCAGTGTGGTTAATGATTTAAGCATTTATTCAAGGAAATAGAAGAAGCATCCTATTCTGCAGGAATTTAGATGGTTTGGGAAGTTTTATTTATGTCCATTACAAGTCAGTGACAGTCTAACATGTTCTGTGAGTATGAACTAAAACTTTCTCTTCAATAGAATGTAGTTACCCACTTGTATTAAAAACTCTCCTTTCTGTACTCTCTAGAAAAATTAAGAACATGAGGCTAATTATTATTGTGTGTTCTGGTATCCTCAGAGGATCCCAAGAAGTTCCAAGAATAGTTTTTTACTCCTCATAGGAAGTCTTCTATATAAATACTTATTTCTATGCCCATTTTGAAGATGAGGAAAGATTAAGGCCTCATTAATTAAGGAATTTATGCTTGGGACTGTAGGACCCAGCCATGACAAGTCCAATAGAGACCTTAGTCTCAATAGTTTACTCAAAGGCAATACCTGACTCTGAGAAAGACCACAAACTGAGAATACCCAGACCACCCAAAAGAAATTCCTAACATCCCAACCTTTGTAGATAGGCTCACTTGCCAGCACACACCCATGGCTTTTCACCAGGACACCCCTAGGCAAATGTCAGCAAATCAGGATTGAACCCATCACCCCACACCCTGCTAATGTAACTTTTCTGGGCTTTGCCTTTAAATAGTGCTCTCTAGAAGGGCGGGTACCTCCTCTCTCTTCTGTGCTGATGAGGTCCCTGCAGGCTTGTAAGGTGCACACAATAAACTTTGCTTTTGCAGTTCTGTGAGTCAGTCTCCCTGGTGGACTTTTGAGGTCCCCATGGACTGGGCATAACAGGAATATACTGTGTCTCATAGTAACTGGGAAAAAATGCACAGAAAATATGATGGACTAAAGATAATTGGATCTCTATAATACTTACAGTTTACTGAGCATCATGTCTTGATATACATGTATATTTAAAGCATTTGATCCAAATAATATCCCTCAGAAGCATGTTTAGTTAGCCTCAGATAATTGAGAAGAAAGGTAATGATCAGAGTGGTGAGAGGGATTCCCCACACATTGCCCAATTTTCAGGTATCGATAAAGAATTGTAATCTGCGTCTTTCTGGTTTCAAACTCCAAATTTTGCCTCACCACAAGTGGTTTGGAAAAGATGAGGGAGGAGATAAAAGGGGAGACTACAGAATCATGGTGTGTCATGTGATTTCAGTAGAAGAATATCAGATTTGTGTTCAGAAAAAGCAATTGGCAGCACTATAGAAGAATGGCTCTACCTTATTTTTATTTAGTAATTAGATTGACTACAGATCACACCAATTTCTGTGGCCACGTATTTGTATTTCTCCTCTGTATTTATCCCTGAATATTGTCCTTTCAGTTCAACTATAGGTGATCTTCCCAAATAAGTGTGGTAATAGAGATATCCCTATGAAGCATTATAGCATAATAAGTTAGAACACATGTTTATTTGATGAAATTAACAATGCTATATTGTTTATCTAGCAGGATATTGCACTGATTAAGAGTTAGGACTAAGCAGGAAGAATCCTGCCGCTCTACTTACTAGCTCTTAAGGACATTGCTCTAGTCATTTAGCTAAATACGTAATTGGAACGTGGTGAGACATTTGCTACAGTGGAGCAGCATTCACAGAAAATGCAACAGAACTAATCCTAGCTGAATGATCATAGTGCAGAACATGATAGGCGCTATCTGAATGCTTTATGTACATAGATAGCTGCTTTAAAAAAA
>LOEQ01002508.1:377971-402219 GCA_001685075.1 Bramus lutescens
GTGTTGTTATTTCTGGGTATAAGCTAGCCGTGCAGGAGCTGGGCCGGACGAAAAGCAGGGCCTTCTCCCCATTCACTACAGAACCATGTTCCATAAGCTATTCCTTAGAGAAGGGATATCCAGATCAGTTCCAGCTCAGGGGTCTCTGGGCCCCATTTCTAAACTTCTCAGTTCTAGTGTATTTGTGGTTATTGGAAACGAATCTACAGCTGCTAATTTACTAAACTGGCATAATCCTAACAGCAAGCTATGAACCTTTGTCCTTACACCCACAGGTAAGTGTAGTCTTCAGCCCGTCAATGAAATTTCTCTTTGCAACAGAGACTACTACAGGAAATCACAGTCAAATAAAATGCAAAGTTGTGGGGCCCAGTCTCAATGTATACATCTATAAAACACACCCACACCTAAGGCTCACAGAACGTTGTGGAGGAGAGATTGGGAAGATTGTAAGAGCCAGAGGATCAGGGAGGTTGCTATGGGATTGGGTCTTCTAGTAACATTAGAAGTGACACCCACAAAGTCTTATGAACATGACTGATGACCTTCAGAAGTGAGTTGAGTGACACCAATGGGCATGCCAACCTGGAGGAGAAAAATCCCATGAGGCCTCAGTCCTACACAAAGAACAATAGATAACTAAGGAAAGCTGGGAGGAGAAGAGGTGGTTTTCTTCAAGGAAGAGCACACCCATAATCAGTCCAGTGACAAATGGCCAGCCCTGAAAACATGCATGCAAGTCCATGTATGGACTCAACAGGTTATAGGTAGGAATTTATAAGGATATACAGGTACATATACATATACAAAAATGAAGGGGAATGGGGAGGGCATATGGGAGGGTTTGGAGGAAGGAAAGGCAAGGGAGAAATGTTGTAATTGAATTATAATCTCAAAATTAAAAAAATAAACTCAAAGAGTATGCACTGATTTTGAGAGAGCTAGCCATCAAAATTCATGGTATATTTACAGATATGCTCACTGCTAACTGGGAATAAGATTTTTTTCTTTGAAACTTGATATGTGGAACTTGGCCAAATTATAAATCCTACATTTCTAACATTCATAATATTACAGAATAAAATAAGCATGAAACATACATGTCTTATAAAGACAGTGACAAAAATACCAAAGGACTTAAAAAGGGTAAGACATGAAAAGGGTGGGTCCTTTGGCTAAAAACATCCATGAGATAGAAGTATGAAAGTGATCTCAAACTCCATCTACAAGGTAATGATGACACTCATCAAACCACAAGTGGGTTTGGGGAAAGGAAGATGATCATAAATATATAAATAGTATTTTTTAAATCATCAATGGATTTTATAGCAATAAAAGATTGGAGAGGTGACTTACTGAATAGAATGTTTTCTGCCAGAGCATGAAGACCACAGTTTGGATTCCTAGTTACTATGTAGAAAAACAAAAGAAAACAAACAAATAAATCAAAAACAAACAAAAAATTAACAAGGAATATGATGATGTGCATCTGTAACCCGAGTGCAAGAGTGAGAATGAGCAGGTGTGTGGCTGTGGAGATATGGAAAACTTGGAACTTGTTGGC
The DNA here is from genome assembly GCA_001685075.1 of Bramus lutescens. NCBI lineage: Eukaryota > Metazoa > Chordata > Mammalia > Rodentia > Cricetidae > Bramus > Bramus lutescens. The sequence goes on from LOEQ01002508.1 coordinate 379,536, forward strand.
TACCTAGTCTAGCCAGTTAGTGAGGGCTGGCTTTGGTGAGCAATCTTGCCTCAAAAGATAAGGTTAATTTAACAACAATAGAAGAAGACATCTGATGTCAACCTCTGGCCTCTACGCACATGTGTGCTTGAAGACACACACACTCACACAGGACACACACACAGCTTTATACACACTCGCTGTGTGTAAAAGAGATAAATAGCACAAATGAAACTGCTACAAAAGGAATGTAATGACAGGGAAGACATGTGTTGCCTGTAGCGCTTGGATAGACAGAAGGACAGGTGCAATGTTGGCTACAGACGAAGACATGCAAATAAAGAGACAAACTATATGATAAAAGCGCAATATAGAATGGTGAGTTGCCTTACAAATATTGTAAGAAAGCTGGTTAATCATTCAGAAAATAAATAACTGTATGCTGACTTTATTATACTAATGGATATTCCAAAAGGATTACATAATTAGTACAAAGAAAAATAACCTAAACTAAGAGAAAAATGACAATGGCCAGTAGCGTGTACTCTGTGGTGAAGAACATTTCCCCATTGAGTACATGTGCATCCCCAGCCTATCACACACACACACACACACACACACACACACACACACACAAAATAAATAAATAAATAAATAAATAAAAACTTTAAAGGAAAATATTGACATATTTGACCTCAAGAATCAAACATTTCTGCATAGTTAAAGAATCCTTCCCTTAAAAATCTCTAAAGAGAATGTTGGAAGTTTTTAGAACTATTGAAAGCATTTGAGAATATAAGTGAAAAGAACTTAGGTGTACTATAGCCAAGGATTCAAGGACAGTTCTCAGTATGTTCACACCCATGAGATGTGTTTAGAGTGATAGTCTGTGCCTCTCCCACAATTTAGTCCCTGTATAGATTATCATCATATATTTTAGGATACATAGTAAAACTAAGCTGAAAAAAATGAAAGATTTGATTATTCATTTGGCATTTTTTAAAAAAAACTGAAGAAAACATTTCTTCTAAAAAGGAAATTGTTGTCCACTGTAAACATTAAGTTTTATGTACTGAATGTTTCTGTAGAAAAAAAGTAGATGATTTGCATTTCTGTAAAAAAGTCATGGAAAGTTTGCTTGGATTATGCAGACTTCTTCCAGCTTCTTTAGCTAGAATCCAAGGAAGAAAAGGCAGGCTTTAAAAAGGGAGGGATTGTGTTCCCTTCAGACTGGTATTCTAAATCTGACTCGATAGCAGAATCCAAAGTACATCATATCCCAGATAAAGCTAGCTGCTTGCCAGACTGCTCTGTTACAATTGAACTGTAAATGGCTCACATCAGCACATCCTGTCAACTTTATATAAACCCCACTTTATGTAACATGATTATAGATCCCCTGAAAACAGCTCCGTACCTGCAGCTTGCAGACTGATCTCTTGATATTGTCTCCTAGACATGACTAAGAAAAGCAGCACAGACTGATGCTGGAGACACAGGTCAAAGAATCAGGCAGATGCTGCCTGGATTTTTATTTTTCTTAGGTGCCTCTACCATGTTCAAAAGAGAACAGGTAAGTGTGGTCTTTCTCCCCAATTCCCAAGCCATTAATCATTGTTCCCTGACTATCCCACAGTGGCTGGCTGACTTTGGCAATAGGTCCTGAGCACTCTATAAAAAAACCAACATGATTTCAACATGATTCCTGTGCTTAGCACATTTTGCAAAGCAAGATAAATTCTCCAGAAAACCTTTGTTCTCCATTTCTCTTTGAAGATGCCATTGCTTTTAGTTCATTACCTGGCAGACTTGAAAATGCAGAGTTCATGGGAAGTTTAATTGAGATTGGTATGTACTCAATCAGTGTTTGTTGCATGCAAGCCCTGAGTGAAGCCCTAGGAATTCCAAAGCAAGCAACAAAAGACCATGGAGGTGACAACTTGATAGTAGAGGCAGCGCCAAAGCAGAATTTCAATACAACGTTGTTGACAAGACTCCTGACCTTTGAGGGCATGTGAAAACAAGGTGCAAGGTTAAGGCTTGGGTTTAAGCAAGGTTTCTTGAAGAGATAATGCCCAAAGTTGCATCTTGAAAGTTGAGAATGAATTGTTTAGGTGTGATGAAAAATCTAGGCCATAAAAAGAACAGTCTAAGGAATGTCAGAAGCATAAAATAGTATGGGGTACATAGGCAGGGAACTCTCTGACTTCAGAATTCTGTAGGGAAATGTTTCAGATCTGGAATGGCAGGGGAAGAGGCCAAAGAAAGGAATTAGACTTGCATGCCACCCCAAGGCTTTATATCTATAGACGGTGCCATGTTCTTTTTTCCTTGATTTCTTTATTATCCATATTCAGTATTTAAACAGATTACCTTGTCAACTGTCTCAAAGGAGACTACTATCATTAGTCTTGTCCAAGGCAACGTCATTGCTGCCTGGATCACAGCTCTACAATTAGTCAGGAATCTCTCCTTGTTTATATTTCTTTCCTTCTCAAATCTAGAGCTTTTACTCTAAAAGTCAAATTGGGTAATGGCATTGCTCTGTTCTCAGGTTGGCCCTTTCCTCCATCTCATAGCAAAGGCTCTCCTCCAGTTTCTTTGTGCTGAAGGCTCTCTTGATTACTTCTTTTAGGAAACTATCCATATTCATTACACACACACATACCACACACACACACACACGTCTACTTATTGTCTGCCTTACACTTACACACGGGCATATAAACTTGGCAAAAGTAAATCTGTGCCTGTTTTGTTTAATGTTGTGTTCTCAGTTCTAGAATGCTGGGGATTTGTTCATTGAATGAACTAAAAAGTTCAGAACCATACTGTACTTGGGAGTGAAATGACCCAGTGTAACAAGCAAGCCACTCTGTGCGCATTGTGGGGAACATATATAAGGACTTATGTAGCTTTCCAGAGTAAGTGGATAGGAATCAGAGAGAACAACTAGAAAATTCTTGTGTTAGTCTAGATCAGTGGCAGGACTGAATTGAGGCAGTGGCATTTGGCAAAAAGAGATATCGGATAGACTTGAGAAGTGTTTTAGTGATAACATTGGCCAAAGAGGATCAAATTACATCTGGCCCTCCCTTCAGAGTCTTGGCTACAGAAGAGGAAGATAAAGGAAGCTGGAATTGGCAGTGGTCCAGAGTCAGAGGGGGCAGGATGTGTTGCCTGAGTGCCTTCTGGGACAAGCACTTTTCCATTTCAGCATTTCCTGGGGTTGGGGTTGCCAACAAGGCGTTCATGTGTCCCTTGTGAGGTGCGGAAGCATTGTCTTGCTGTGGATCCAAATGACAACAGTGAGTTAGATGTATTTTTGGCACCAGATAGATGTTCGATAATAGTTTTAATGATAGTTCCTAAGCAATTGGGTTTACCCTGGAGGCTTCTCATCTCTCTAATGACTAGGGCCACGCCTGCTTAGTTTATAAAGTCTGGCAAAATTACAGTGTGAACTGGTAATGCTGGGGGCTGTCATACAAATTATACTAGGTCTGTCTCTGATACAGCCATGAAGAACTTATCTGGACTCAGGGCTTCTAGAGACTCCAAGAACACTCACTTCAAAGGAAATGCTGCACCTTTATGAACATCACAACCCAGGTACCCAGCAAAACAAGAAAAGACACAGTTTCTAGCTTGTAAAAGCAATTGATCTGCTTGCCTATTTTGAAGGTAATTTATCTGTTGAAATTGACACTTAGTAGGATGTCACAATTTTGTTTTCAACATGGTTTGGGAAAGTTCTTTTTAGCCTGGGGAAATTTATTGTCTTAGCCAAGGAAAGAATAATAAACTCTCAACCAAGAAAGATTATGAAATTATTTTGGATGATTGGGACAGAGGTCTTTCCAAATAAAAGGTTTATCACATGGGTGATTTAAAACACTTCTGCAATTGCATCTCCAAGCAGTGACCTAGAAATCTGACAATGTGATAATGAATTCTCCAACAAATAAAACAAACAAACACAAAAATCACATTGAAACTTCCCACAATTGGCAGGATAAAAACTGGCAACAATAACTTCTGGAAAGTGAGTTGGATCGTATAGCATTCAAATGAGTTTGGGGACTCTAACATGAAGTCAACATGTTCATGAGAATTTTGGAATGCTCAATTTCCCACAATCTCATCATTTCTCTGCCTGACGATTGTAATTATTCCTCATCATCTTGACAGTCAAATGAACTTCCTGTAGTGATAATACATCTACTACCATCCTGTCCATATTGGAAAAATAGCTTTTTCTTTGATAGTTTTGTTCATTTTTGAGGCAAACTCGCTATGTTGTTTAACTATTATCCTACAATATTCATTAACTTATCATTTGCGGATCTGACAGTAGTTTCTAACTTTGGTAAGAAAATGAAGAGATAACAGTTGTTTCCCTGATTCTAAAACAATGATGATTTCACTTATGGATGTAACTAATGAATTATTGCGTCTATTTTCTTTTTTAATTGTTTTTATTGAGCTGTGTATTTTTCTCCACTCCCCTCCCTTCCACTTCCCTACCCTCTCCCATGATCCCCATGCTCCCAGTTTACTCAGGAGAGCTTGTCTTTTTCTACTGCCCATGTAGATTAGATCCATGTATGACTCTCTTAGGGTCCCCTTTGTTGTCTAGGTTCTCTGGGATTATCTCATCTATTTTACAAGCGTTTTAGAAAATATTGGACATTCGTGTATGTTTCCAAAACATCTAAGGTCATTAAATAATCATTAAATTAACATGCAATATATTATAAAGAAATCTAGTACTATATAGGCTGAGGAAATATTCATGAGACAGTAATGACAAGCTAAAAAGGAAAATGGTAGGAAATATTAAGAACAACAAATATTAGGAAAACATAATTATTATAACAAGTTTTTATTTTTTCCTAGAAAGGAGACATCTGCGTAAGATTTGAAGGAAGAGTGGAGTGGTGGAGTGGATCTTGAGGGAACAACTTTTTAAACAGAGGGGGCTGCTAGAGTCGAGCCCTGAGTGGAAGCCTGCTCCTGGAACACGGGAGGAGAAGGCAGCAGGGATACAAAGGCTACCGCTGGAACAGGGCCATGCATGTGCAGAAGGAGGAGAGATGTCTGTAAACAATCTCTCACCTATGCACTTGTAAACAACTTAATGGGGGAGGAGGAAGGGAGGGAGGGACAGATGGAGGGAGGGAGGTCAGAAGATCAACTTTAAGAAGTTAAGGTGTTGGCAAGCTGCATTCCTGCCGAAGGTTCTAAGGGAGAATCTGTCTCTTCTGACCCAGCTTCCAGGGGCGTCTGGATTCGTTGGTGTCCCTTGGAGGTATTACATTGCTATCTGCTTTTCTGTCTCTTAGGACACCTGTTGAATTTACAGTTTAAACTTTTCATAGGAACCTTAGCTTAAGCACATTTATAAAGCTCCTTTTTTGAACAAAAGGACAGTCTTTCCCGGTCTTGGGGCCTTGGGTCTTGGGGTCTTTTCTGGGATAGTTACTCGGTTACTACATCATGTAACAGCCGTGGGAAAGATGAGGACTCAAGCAGGTGGAGTGAGCGGGAGGAATAAATACATTTGCCTCTTAGCTGAGAATGCAGCTGATATCTGAGTGGTAGAATTAAATAATCTGTTTTATTATTAAAGGTATTTATCATATGGGTTATGAAAGAACGATTATTAAATCTGTAAAATCCAATTCAGCTCAGATTGATCCTTACCCTTTCCCAGACTTTCGCTTATATAGTTAAAGTAAGTACATCATTCATATTTGATTTTCATTTTTTTCCTTCCGTTGACCTCTTGTTTGCTAAGAAATCGCTGACTTATTCAATTATTCAGATATTCATTTTCCAAGTGTATGGTTTACTGCAACGGGCAGTCCAGAGACGCAAAAACAATTAGAAGTACCGTCCATCCTTCAAGAACTTAAATGTAATGATTTGGCTCAATCCCAGCGCTCCTCCCCCCACATTCTGTCCTAACGGGGCTAGTTAGGCATAGTTTACTTAGAGTAGAGTTTTTGTGAGTGAAAATGTGGGTGAGTTCGTCTACCTCCCTAGTCAAGATTGATAATGGCCACAAAGTCTCTCTCCTGCTGTCTGCTTCGCCGTTACTGTCCCTTCACATGCAGCGAGTTTCAGTAAGCAGTTACAGATTGCGAGCTTCAGGTTCCAAAAGTGCTTCAGAATGCAGGAACAAGATACCAGAATGAATGCGCAGTGGGTGGAATCAGTTTATTTGAGGAGCTTTTCCTAGAAATAACCCATCCCACACTCGGATTTAGAGAAGAGCGAGTTTACTGAAGAGACAGAGAGTCGGGAAACAAGCACCAGGCAATGTACCGTGCAAGAAACTGTGGTCCTGGAGACGGAAGCCTGGTGGTGACTAGTGGTTCCTAGGGAAGGTAAGGAAAGGAAACTACTTTGACAGCGTTTGTCTGTGGTGGTATGGAAGGAAGGAGAAGTTGTACTTGATGCCACAAGTAAGCTGGTCATCTGGAAAAGTGATGATTTATTTGATCTCTGGGGCAGATTAATTTCAGCTGTTTGTAATTCTACCCAACCTTTGTGGTGAGCCTGGGGATCACAGAGCAGATGCTGGATTATCGTTGGAAAGAGTTCTGGTACAGTGCATGGTATGCAATATGAACTCAGATTTGCCCATTATTGGAATTAATGGCCATTTCATTTTTTCTGTTTCTTTATCATTTCTCCCAGGATGACAGGTTTGCATTGATGAAACCAAGTGCGTAAACTTTCATGGCCTAGTGTGGACTATGAGCCCTCTGGTCAAAATGAGACCAATCATTTAATTAGCTGCTTTTCAAACATTGTGCTGGCTCTTTCCTAATACTTTCTCACATTAACATAATGTTTGCTAGTAATTGTCATACAGGATCTCACCTAATTGCTGTTTTTCTCATTTATTACATGAGAGCAATGTTTCCAGAACTTCAAACTTTTCAATAGGTCAGTGGTACCTAAAAAATAGTCTAAACATAAAACAGAACCTGTTTGTTATGATTTGAGTTCAACCTTGATGGGAAACTGGAGTGGTACTTCACAAGAATGTCAATAGAAATGCAGCCAGTAAGGCTGTGTTTGCAGAGTTTCAAAAGGTTTATAATGTTTGTCCACTTTACAAATCTGGACTCATCTGGGAGTTGCACCAATGAACAGATTTGTGGGTTACTATCACAATTCCAGTTACTTCTATATTGCTGCGAAGAGACACCATGACCAAGGAAACACAAATGAAAACATTTAATTGGGGTTTCTTACAGTTACAGAAGGTAAATCCATGACCATCATGGTAGGGTTGGTGGGGAGCACAGAAGCAGGCAGGCAGGTGTGTCTCTAGCGCAGCAGCTGAGAGTTTACATATTGTCTATAAGTTAGAGGCAAAGACTCTGGGCCTGATGTGGGTTTTTGAAACTTCCAAGCCTAGCCTCCAATGATAACATATCTGCTCCAACGAGCCCATACCCCCTTATCCTTCCCAAAAGAGTTCTACCAACTAGGAACCAGCATACTTTACTAAACTCGAGTAACCCCTAACTACATTCTAAATATTTGTTTTTATTCCTATAGGTAAATGTTGTACTCTGCTTATATCAAGCAAACTTGAAACAGAGACCATTACAGAAAAGCACAACTAATCAAAATGCAGAGTTGTGCAGCCTAGTCCAATAGATACATTTACAATGTAACTTCCATGCCCCCAGTCCAATAGATACATCTACAATGTAACTTCTACACCCCTGTCCAATAGATACATTTACAATGTAACTTCCACTCATAAGCCTCAAGGATCATTACGGAAGATTGACAAAGCCAGAGGAACAGGGAAATACTGTGAGATTATGTCTCCTACTAATGTTAGAAGCTACACCCATAAAGCCTCATTGACAGAGTACATAAATCTAACCTGAACAAAGACAACAATAGACAGGATAAAGTTGGCAGGGCAAAGCTGATGGAGCTCATGAGACCTTAATCTTACACGAGAATTATAGGTAACTGAAAAATGCTGAGATTGAGAGAAATAGTCTTTGTAGCAAAGAATACACCAACTGGTTATCCAATCCCAAATGGCCAGTCCTGAAAACATACATACAAGTAACATTACGCAGACTAAGCAGGTTGTAGTTAGGAATATATANTGTGTGTGTGTGTGTGTGTGCATGCATATACATATATGTATGTGGGGACAATTAATGAAAAAAGGCTAAGAATTTGAAAGAAACCAATGAGGGGTATATGGGACAGTTTGGAGGGAAGAAAGGGTAGGGGAAAATGATATAATTATATTATAATCTAGCATTGGAAAATATAAAAAGATGTTTTGACGGCATCTTAGAAATTAGCTAGATGATGTTCATGATATGTAATGTCCTTCTGTATATGTATGTGTTGCTTCTATTGGTTAATGAATAAGGCTGTTTTGGCCAATGGCTTAACAGAGTACAGCCAAGCAGGAAATCCAACCAGAGACATACAGAGAGAGTAGCCAGAGTCAGGGAGACTCCATGTAGCTGCTGAAGGAGAAGGATGTGCTGGAACTTTACTGGTAGGCCACAGCCTCGTGGTGATATACAGATTAATAGAAATGAGTCAATTTAAGATGTAAGAGCTAGCTAGGAATATGCCTGAGACATTTTCCAAACAGTGTTGTAATTAATAAAGCTACTGTGTGATTATTCAGATCTGGGTGGCTGGGAATGGAAAGAACAGTCTTTGTTTACAGGTTCAAGGGCAGGGAGGGCAAAGTATCTCTTTTTCTATATGTTCCCTGTGGCAATTATTTCAGGCCTAAGTCGTAGAAGTCAGATGACAATAGAATAAACCCTTTGAAACCATTAGTCAAAATAATTCCTCTTTTTAAATTGTCTCTGGCATCTTGATCACAGCCACTGAAAGCTAACTAACATGCTTGAGGACCCTCTGCATGTAGGAATGGTCTCATTTTTTTTCCAGCTGCACATCCCTTGAAGGAATTCTTCCTATGGTAAAGGACATCTTTACCAAATTTTTTCCCATATTCTGTGACTGACATGAGTTCTATTAGGACCTGTAGTTTCTTTGATCTGTTTCTGTGGTACTTGCTATATCACAATGGTTGGCCTATATATGGAAATGAGGTATCACAGAAAAGAGTTGAGGCTCATTAATGTCAGACCAACATGTACTAGATTTATAACTCTAACCTATATACTAAATTTGGGGAGCTTACTTGCCTCATTTAAAAAATAAGGGTAATTATACCCATCACACACTGCTAATATGAGACTTACAGGAAATCATGTATTTGTTATAAATCTCTAGAAGTCATCACTAGCCACTGGGTAAATTTTATACATTTGAAATTATGATTTTATTGTCATTATTTGTGTGTACTGCTGTGTGAAGGTACACATATATGGGTGGCTGTGCACATGGAAGCTAAGGACTGATGTTAGATGTCTCAGTTACTCTCCATCATAGAGGGCCTCTCACTGAACTTAGAGCTTGCTTATTTGGCTAGACAGTGTGTCTACTAAACCCCGGGGACCTTTCTATCTTTCCTTTACAGTGCTGGTATTATAGGTCTGTGCTGTCATACCAGGCTTCTTCATACAGGTACTGGGTATCTGGACTCAGGTCCTCAAGCTTGTGTGGCAAGCACTTTAGAGACCAAGCTATCTTCCAAGCCCTATTGTGAAATATGTAGAGTATTATGAGAGTGTAATCATTTTGGGGTCTAAGACCATGCCTGTATTGTTTATCTTTATATCCTGTTTAGCATTTTTTGTTGTTGTGTTGTTTTTTTTGGTTTTTCATGAGAGGGTTTCTCTGTAGCTTTGCAGCCTGTCCTAGAACTAGCTTTGTAGACCAGGTTGGCCTTGAACTCACAGAGATCGTCTCGCCTCTGCCTCCCGAGTGCTGGGATTAAAGGCATGTGCCACCACCACCCGGCCTGTATAGAATTTTTTTTTCCACATTTGTAACTATATGTGTTTTGGTGTTGCCCCTCCAGCTATGTAATATGATACTAGAAATCAGGACAATTAACCCATTTCTATTCATTTCTATTAGTCTGTATATCGCCACATGGCTTATTAGTTTCCCATTAGTGTCTAGCTAAACACTAGTATAAATGCACACACCCTGGTAGTAATAAAACTGAAATAGCCTATGCTTAGATATTATTTGCTCAGTCCCTTTACTTTGAGTATTAAATCTTGACTGTAGTTGTTTGTTGGAATCTTGGGATTAACTTGTAGTGGGATATGAGAGCTGCTTGTTGGTTCCTGGCCTCTTAGCCCCAAAATAACCACACAGAAACTGTATAAATTAAATCACCACTTGGCCCATTAGCTCTAGCTTCTTATTGGCTAACTCTTATATTAATTTAACCCATTTCTATTAATCTGTATATCGCCACATGGCTGTGGCTTACTGGGTAGAGCCCCAACATCTATCTCCAGTGGCTCCATAGCTTTTCTCTGACTCTGCCCTTCTTCCTCCCAGCATTCAGCTTTCCCTGTTTACCTATGTTCTGCCTTGCTATAAGTTCAAAGCAGTTTCTTTATTCATTAATGGTAATCACAGCACACAGAAGGGACTCCCACATCAAACTTACTCCCAGTAATATTTTTTGTCAATGACTGTAAAAACTATGTAATTGAGAAGTGAAAGCATATTACAAAATGAATGCTGCAATACCTAATATGTTAAATAAACAAGACTTTATATCCAAAAATGTACAATGACTATCAGAGTATATATTGACAGTGTGATTTCTCCCTTCACATTAAAGAATCCAATCCATGAAACCTGAGTTGAGTGTGAACCAGAGAAATGCCTCTGGCTTAGTGCTGGTAGCTTTGTATGGCTGATTTTCTTGGTTCTACATTCTGTGCTTCTCATATCTACCTGTCTTAAAATGGATAAGCAATGCTTCAGAGACAGGATTACCATTGGAAGAGGACTTTTACTTGCTGCCCTTACAATTATACAATCTTTAACTAGAGTTCTTATAATTATTATTTCTTTAGGTAATTGAATCAAATGTAATTTTTCCAATCTACAATTGCATTTAAAGAACCCTATATCTACCCTATATTTTGCAAAGCCTTGCCATCATGAAGTCCAGGGGTTATTGGTATATGGAGTAGGTTCGTTCTCTTCTGGAATTGTTGAAATGTGGTTTCTCTGAGAACCCCACATCTCTGTCATCATTCAAGATGGAACCCAGAGCCTCACACATACTAGCAAGTGTGCTACCACTGATTTTTGTTGCTAGCATCTCAAAGGTTTTTTGAAATGCTCTAAATAGCTGGAAATAATTATATATATTTCAATGGCTTTTTTGTTCTCTCATGATTCTCTTTAGTAATACATCTTTTTNCTCCTCCCATTCCCTCCACCTTCCCCCTCACCCCACCACCCACCCACTCCTCAGAGAGGGTAAGGCACATTGGTTTGGGAAGGTCCAAGGTCCTCCTATTTCTAGCCTGAGCAAGGTATCCATCCAAAGAGAATGGGTTCCCAAAAAGCCAGTACAAGCAGTAGGGATAAATCCTGGTGCCACTGTCAGTGGCCCTGCAGTCTGCTCCAGTCATACAACTGTCACCCACATTCAGAGGGTCTAGTGTGGTCCTATGTTGGTTTATTCCCTGTCTGGCTAAGTTGAGCTCCCATTAGCTCAGGTAAGCTGTTTCAGTGGGTGTCCCCATCATGATAATGACCTCTTTGCTTGTATTCTCACTCCTCCCACTCTTTAACCAGACTTTGGGAGCTCAGCCCAGTGCTTCATTGCAGGTCTCTGCCTCTGTTTCCATCAGTTATTGGATGAAGGTTCTATGATGACATTTAAGATATTAGTCAGTCTGACTACAGGGTAAGGCTAGTTCGGGCACCCTCTCCTTTATTGCTTAGGGTCTTAGCTGGAGTCATCCTTGTGGATTCCTGGGAATTTCTCTAATGCCAGATTTTTTTGCTAGCCTCATAATGGCTCTCTCAATCAAGATGTCTCTTTCCTTGTTCCCCATCTCTGTTTTTCCCCCATCTTGACCATCCAGTTCCCTCTAGTTCTCCTCCTCCTTTCCCTTCCCTCCTCCTCTTCCTCTTCCACCTTTCCTTCTCTCCCCACCCCTACACTTCCAATTTTCTCAGGAGATCTTGTTTATTTTCCCTTCCTCAGGGGATATATGTATGTTTCTCTTAGGGTTCTCCTTGTTTCTTAGCTTCTCTAGGGATCATGGACTATAAGCTCCTAATCCTTTGGTTTCAGCTAGTTTTCACCTCTGAGTGAGTACATACCATGCTCATCTTTCTGGGTCTGGGTTACCTCACTCAGGATGATTTCTTCTAGTTCCATCCATTTGCATGCAAATTTCAGGATTTCATTTTTTTTTTTTTTACTGAGTAGTACTCAATTGTGTAAATGTATCACATTTTCGTTATCCATTCTAGGTTGTTTCCAGGTTCTGGCTATTACAAATAATGCTGCTATAAACATAGTTGAACAAATGTCCTTGTAGTATGGTTGAGCAACTTTTAAGTATATTCCCAGGTAGTATTTCTGGGTCTTGGGGTAGGCTGATTCCCAATTTTCTGAAAAACTGTCACACTGATTTCCAGAGTGGCTGTACAAGTCTGCATTCCTAGCGGCAATGGAAGAGTGTTCTGCATCCTTTCCAGCATAATCTATTATTGATGTTTTTAATCTTAGCCATTCTGACAGGTGTAAGATGATATCTCAGAGTTGCTTTGATTTGCATTTCCCTGATCACTAAGGATGCTGAACATTTCCTTAAGTGTCTTTCAGCTATTTGAAATTCTTCTATTGAGAATTCTCTGTTTAGATCTGTATTCCATTTTTAATTGGATTATTTGATATTTTTATGCTTAATATCTTGAGTTCTTTATATATTTCAAAGATCAGTCCTTTGTCTGATGTGGGGTTGGTATAGATCTTTTCCTATTCAGTAGGCTGCCTTTTTTCCTTATTGACAGTATCTTTTGATTGTGGAAGCTTCTCAATTTCAGGAGGTCCCATTTATTATTGTTGCTCTCAGTGTCTGTGCTACTAGGGTTCAATTTTTTTTTCATGTAAAAATGAAACAAAGTTTCTCCACAGCCTGCCAGTTCCTGAATAAGTACTCAGAGGCTTACATTAATTTTAAAAGTTTGACCAATGTTCAGGCTTATTATTAACTAGTTCTTACAACTTTAATTAGCCCATTTCTATTATTTTATATTTTACTATGAGGCTCTTGGCTTCTTGCTTCACATCTTACTTCTCCTGTGGCTTCTGGCTTCTTCCTGACTCTGTCTTCTTTTTCCCTGTATCTTTCCTTGGATTTCCCACCAGACTCTATTTTGCCTGGCTATTGGCCAAATCAGATTCTTTATTAGCAAATGGTAATAAGACATATTCATAGCATACAGAAGGGCATACCACATCATAAGAAATCAGTTACTGGTTGGATTCTACCTGAGAAATGTACTCCTTGTTGTACAGAAATCATTTTATGGCTTCCTTTTGTCATTATAGATTATCTTCTATGCTTACTCTTAACTAAATAAAAATAAGCAAAAATTACCTTGCATGATCAAATACTCACTAAACACTATCTCCTAAACGTGGAGTTTATTTTTATTCTTGAAGTTTAAAAAATGTCTTTTTAAAATTAAATGAAGTTTCCAAATATCCTTGTAAAATCACAAGGTTTGAAAGTGACAGTCATGTAACTCACATATCACCCTCATAAACTGACTTAGGTAATTATCTATTACTATGAAAGGAGAAAAATTACTAATAACATTGGCTATGGACTTAATATTATCCTAGTATATAGGAATAAATTCAGAGATAAAGACAAGATAGTAAAAGGAAATTAACAAAAAATTTGAAAACATTTAAACGTTTTTCCCCTGGTGTATTGTTCCCCAGTGTCTCTCTGTTCTTTGTAAGTCATGTGATATACATTATACATGGTTTTGCATCATTAAAAGTACATTTCATATAGATATTGTAATTTATTTTTAGCCTCAAAACTGGATTTTTGTTTGGGAAAGAAAACTTTTGGCAGAGAAAAGATGGTTATAATCCAATTATCTTTTCACAGCTGGATAGATATTAGTTTTAGTTGGTGTTAGAAACTTAAGCTGTATAGCATTCCTTTTGCTTTGAATAAATGAAATGTCAGCTCTAATGATGAATCTTTACTTTACCTGTTTTCCTTTATCAGGTGAATCAAACTGAGAGGGACTGGCTATCTAGTTCAAGGACCCATGGGGCTTTGTAACACATCTCAAGTTCCTTGGCTTCTCATCCAGGAGGCTTGTTCTTTCCCATTGTTTCCATTATTGTTTTAATTATCAGAAAGGACTGATGTTATGAATAAATATCTGTGTCGTCCCCAAATTTGTATTTTGAACTTCTAACCTATCTGGAAACTTGGATCTAATGGAAGTAATTAGAGTTAGACAATGTCATGAGGGTAGGTTCCTCATGATGAAATTTTATAAAAAGTTGCTAGAGAACTTGCCTTCTGCCTACTGTATGTGAACATGATGAGAAAGTTGCTATATCAAGCTAGGGAAAGAATCATTAATTCTAAACTGGCTAGATTGATAGCTGCTCTTGGATGTCAAGACTCCAGAGTGGGGAGAAGATATATTTTTATAAAGTATCCCCATACTCTGTGTAAACTATTTGATCAGATGTATTTTGTAATGACATCTAAGCAGGCTAATACAACCAATAAGAGAAAAATACTCCTTTTTCTTATGACCAAATTTGGCTGTTTTTCAAGTGGTTTAACTGCAAGTATAATGGTTTCAATTAGAACAAAGACAAGTATCTTTTAAAAAAAATTTTGAGATTATAATTTAGTTACAACATGTAGCTGGAAGTTTCTGTCCCACTTTGTCCCGCAGCTGTTCAGTCCCAAAGAAACACACAGAAGCTTATATTAACTATAAAGTGTTTGTCCTATTAGCTAAGGCTTATTATTAACTAGCACTTGCAACTTAAACTAACCCAAAATTTTTGTTTATGTTTAGCACATGACTTGGTACTTTTTCTCAGTGCAACATTCTCATCTTGTTCCCTCTTTGCCTGGCTGGTAACTGTCTTTCCTCTTCCCAGAATTCTCTTTGTCTGGTTTCCCCACCTATACTTCCTGTCTGGCTACTGGTCAATTAGCATTTTATTAAACTAATACAAGTGACAACTTTTTACAATGTACAAGAGCATTGTCCCATAGCAACAACATCTCTCCTTTTTCTTTCCTGCCTTCATATACCCTCCCCACTCTATTTCAAATCCATGGCCTCTTTCTTCACTTTTTTGGTATTTGTTTATGTATATACATTGTATATTCATAAATATAACCTATTATTTTTCCATATAATGTTACTTGCATGTTTGTTTTCAGGGTTGATTACTTTACACTAGATAACCAGCTGGTGTATTCTTCCCTGGGGAAGGCCACCTCTCCTGCTCCCAGCTTTCCTCAGTTACGTATAGTTCTTGTGTAAGGTTGAGACTCCATGGGCTTTACCCAGTACACTTTGGCTTGTCTGCTGGTGTCAGCCCTATTCAGTTCACTTTGGGTAATCATGTTCATGAGACTTTTTGGGTGTAGCTTCTGATATTACTAAAAGACACAATCTCACAACAAACTCCCTAATTCTCTTGCTTTTATAATTTTTTGTCCCCTTTTCCACAACGTTATCTGAGTCTTAGGTGCTGAAGTGTTTTGTAGATGTATCAACTGGGACTGAGCTCCACAACTTTGAATTTTGATTGGTTGTGGCTTTCTGTATGTTGCAAAGAGATGTTTTATATCTGTCTGTCTGTCTGTCTGTCTGTCTGTCTATCCATCATCTATCACGTATTTATCTGTGCATGTGTCTGTGCATGCACACATATACAGGAAGAGTTCATGGTCAGATGTTTTCTTTTATTATTCTCCACATTATTATCATTAATTACTATTGTTATCACTATTTATTCTTTTGAGACAGACTCTCTCTCTGAATCTAGAACTGAGAACAAGCTACTGGGGTTCTCCTGTTTCTGTCTTCCTGTGTGGGATTACCAACATACATGTTCCACCACACCAGGCTTTAATGTTGTTGCTGGCAATCCAAGTTTAGGTTCCCATGCTTTCATGACAATCACTTTACCAACTGAGCTAACTTTTCTGCCATCAAAGATGCTGCTTTATTCCTGCTTCATGCTAAATTTCAGCAAATAGTAAATTCACATTGCACACAGAGGCGTATTGCATGATTTATGTACAAAGTCTGTTCTTTGGTCTGCCCCAGAGATGGATCTGCTTATGCAAACAAAGATTAATTTGATTAGAAAGAATATTAATAACATCTTAAACATTTATCTTTCAAGTGGAACTATGTGATTTACTATTAAGTATTCAGGACTAAATCAGGCGATTCTTAATTATCTTGGTCAAAAAGTTAGCAGCAGGGAGAGTTTTGCTTTTCTTATTCTGCCTCTATATAAACAGTTTCACTAACTTTCAGTGAGATGAGACTTACTTGGCAACATAAAATTCACTGCTACATTCTGTACCCAATTCAGAAATGTAACATTTAACTGATACCCAAGCTTGTTGTCCCTATCTGTTCGTTTATTTGGGTTGTATTCATGCTGTATAAAATATATAGCTTTTCTGGATTTGATTTTTTTCATTGTGACTCTTGTTTTTTTCCCATTGTAAGTCAAATGTGTTTTGAGGTTGGGTGGGCAGAACAGTGTTCTAGCATTTCACTTTTGGATTGAGAATCATCAGGAGGGGTCAATTTGCAAATGTGTTTATGAATATTAACTGCATTGTTAATTATAACAGAGATGATCTTCTTTGGGCAAGAGCATCCTCCATTGGTTATCTAACATCAAATAGTAAGCCTTGAGACTATATGCATACAGGTAAAATGATATGGATTGAGAATGTTGTATTTATGTATTTAGGAATGTGTGTATATGCATATGTGTAATAACAATTGGACAAGAAGCCGTAGAATAGAGAGAACAAAGGGAATATGCATGGGTAGATTTGGAAGGAAGAACGGGAAGAAAAGGAAATGGTGACATTCATTATATTATAATTTCAAATACAAAAGATTATCATAAAATAGGTTTAAAAAGAGAAATGTCAGAAAGATTTAAAAATATAAGCAGTTACTTTTTTTTCCCCTTGTTTGCGTTGTTTTTCAGAGGCAGGGTTTGTGTAGCTCAGGCTGGCCACAAACTCCTCTGCAGCTGTAGTTGAACCTGGACTTCTGATCCTTCTGATTTCTGTTGAGATTACAGATATATACACCATTTCTAGTTTACACTGTGATGCAGATCAAACCTGGGGCCTTTTGTGTGCTAGGTAAACAGGCTATGCTGCCAGCTGAATTATGTCTCAGCCCTCTATAGCCAATTAACATTAGTTAATCATGGCTATCTCTAGGAAATGAGGGTATCATGATTTTCATTAAAAACATTAAGTATTTTTACATTATTGCACTGCTGTTAAAATAAAGATAAGTAATGGGGTTTTAAAGGAGTTTTTGGTTAGGTAATACTTTTAGAACTAATGATGTTATCTAAATGGGCTTATTGCTTACTGATGAAAAGACACTCATTGATCCTAGAGAGAATGTTGGCCAGTAGGCAGGGCTAGCACAGCTTTATTTCTCTTATTCATGAAGTGGCAGACCTTTCGGAAGTTTTGCGAGTCTCCTTGATTGAGATGATAAGAAACAGCTGGTCCACAAGTAGAACTAAATCCATGTTCTGCCCAGACTAGAGCTCTGCATTCTTGATCAGTACCACATATTCTTTGTTTTCTACTAAACAACTCCAGCGGATTCCTTCTGAAGCTGCTCTTACCTAACTGCCATCTTCTCTTACAAGTGGTTGATTGCAAACCACCTTGAAAAAGAAAAGTAACAGAGGCATCAAGGCACTCTAGAGATAACTGAAGTCGTTTGTACTGGAACAATGACCCAGAGAAGCTGTCAGAATCTAATCAGTGTGTGTGCATCTTAAAGGACTCAGAACCACCACCCTGTTCTCCAAATTCAACATTTTCTGCCTTTTAGTGTTTTTGGTCACCAGTGGAATTAAGTATACAAAAAATGTTAAAAACAAACAAACACAAATGGTTGATTGCTGGCAGCCTTGCTTTCTGCCCTTTGAGAAACTACTCTTGAACAGATAATACATACATGCTCTAAATTATTAACGCAATAGAAGGGCATAGAATGAACGATTCCCCCTCAGAGTTTCCATGCTCAGTGGTAGTCTTCTTATGCTCTCAGGGATATTCCAGAATACTCAGAAACAGTAGGCCATCACACATTTTTTCCACAGATATTCCAGGTATATACAAGATAGGTGTACTATGTTCTTTCTTTCTTATCTATGAACAAGGTGATGCACTAATATGCTAGTATAAACTTGACTTTTTTACTTACCTAAGTATCTTCTGGAGCCTTCTATATGGTTCCTGTAGAATGTCTCATTCTTGTTAATAATTAAATGGATTTCATGTTTGAAATGAGTCATAATTTATTTAATCAGTTCCTGAAGATATTTATGCTGTTTGCAACCTATTACTATTGACTGTAATTCTGCAATGTATATCCTAATCAATGGCAATTCTGCATCTTTCTACTTTACTATTGTATCTAACTACATAAGCAGTATGTCAAAGGATATATTTACATTTGGGATTTTTATACTACCAAGTCACCCTCCAAAGGCAATATGTACCACTTCACCTTTCTGTCTGAGACTATTTCCCAATATTCTCACCACCATAGAACACTACGAATGGTTTTGGTCTTTGTTAATTTGAGGGGTGAACAGAGGAATCATGGTGAAGTTTAAATTTTACTTCCCTCATTATGGGGAAGGTTAGATACCTTTCTTTCCCAGCATTCATTTCTGTTTAATCATCCATGATGGTTTTTTTTCCACTTTTGCATGTCTTTTTTAATACTGCTAATCTCTGGATTTATCTGCAGTTAGTATGTTGCTCCTTCTCTGTCTCTTGGCTGAGTCTTCTTCTGCAGTGCTTTAATGCTCTATCCATCTTATTTTCTGTTTGTAATTTAATGAATCACATCTAAGAGGTGAAGCTGTTTTCAGTAGCATGTCAAATGCAACACTCCTCAGGTGAAACCCTTGGAACTTCCTTTTTTTTCTCCAAATTTTTTGCCAGTCCTCTGATGAGATCTACTATCTGAAACCAGTTGGTCAAGCTAAAACACCAGAGTCTCCCTCTGTCTCTCCTTCCTCCCTCTGAGTAGCCAGTGCAGCAATAAGCCTTCCATGCTCTGCCGTAGGTTGCCTCTGAGATAACCAGTCCTAATTATAATCATTGCTCTATCCCTCCACTGCAGGTAGCACTTTCCCATACCAGCTTGGTCCAGCTGAAGTCATTACATACTGAGATGATAAGACCTGCTTCCAATTCCTAGTCTTCTTTACTTGTGGTTTATTTTTCACACAGCATTCAGCATGTTTTTTATGGGCTGTGGAAATACATACTTGTGATAGCAATACTTGGAAGGCTGAAGAAGGAGGATCAGAAGTTTATCCATTCTGGGACATCCTGAGCTACATAAAGGCCATTTTTAATAAAAAATAAGATAACAACAAACCCCTATACTAAGACAAAGGTCAGATCATGTTACACATCAATTAAAATGTATACACTTTTTCTGTCAAACCCTTCTCATGGTCTGGGTGATTTGAATCATCTCTTCATGTCTCCTCTTGCTCCTCTTTTGATGTGGGTTTCCCCTCGGTATGCTGTGAATATGTTTTATTACCATTGTTTAATAAAGAAGCCACTTTGACCTACGGCAGAGAAGACTATGGCAAGGCAGGAAATCTAAGCAGAGATAGAGGAGAAAGGAAGGCGGAGTCAGGGACATGCCATGCAGCCATCTAAGAAGTAAGATGTAAGGTAACAAACCAGGAGCCTCATGGTAAAATATAAAATAATAGAAATGGGTTAACCTAAGATGTAAGAGCTAGCTAGGAATATGCCTGAGCCTCATCCATACAGTGTTTTAATTAATATAGTTTCCATGTGATTATTCAGGTCTGGGTGGCCAGGAAGCAGAAGTGCAGTCTCTGTTTACACTCTTTAGTTTCCAGCCTGGTGTTTTTCACATTCTTTTATTGCACTAACCTAGTGATACCTTTAGAACACCTGCATTTTCTGCCTCTTTGGCAACAGTGCTCTCCTCCAGGTTCCTGCATACAGTGTCTGACTGCTTCTTCAGTGTTAGTCTCTATAGTGTAGGTTTTCAGAATACTTTTTTTAGAGAGGCCCTGATATGGCTTTGAAAGTCCCACCAAAGCATGTATTAAAATGTGAGATCCTAAAAGGGTAAAAACTTAATCTGAATGTATAATTAATCGTTAGAACTGAGGAAATCATGCTACATTACCAAAGCTTTTCTGGCGGCATTTTTCTTGGGGACACACCAGGATAGATGCTATGCTTTTGATGACCTGAATCTATGTCACAGTTTGTTTTGACACATTAGCTTCCTAGGAAAACATGCATTATTTAAGGAGTCTGTGTTTTCCCTGTGTGATGATCAATGTGAGTGTCTTTATGCCTTTCTTTTACTCTTTCGAGGTATTAGCTTATTTAACACCCAGAAAGAGCCTTGGTATGTAGTTCAGAGTGGGCTCCAAATGCTATAAATTTCTATTTCAACCTCTCAAGTGCTTGATTATAGACACGTGCTATGCTGTTTAGTCATTTCTCTTTTCTATATCTAAAGAATTACATATGGTTATGTGATCATCAGATTTACCGACAGGTGTCTTGAAAACACACAATTGTATCTCAATTTGTCCACAGTTGATTTCCACAGCTGTACCATATCTAAGTACCATCCAAAAAATCTTACGCATTGTGTTCAGAGAAAAAAATATGTAAATTTTATTTAGTTGTTACTATTTTATTTTATTATTATTGTTAGTCTTTTGCAGTCCATTATTAACAAATGAAACTTCATCATAGGTATATATGTATAAGAAAACCCACCATATTATGTAGGCTTTAGCATAGCGAGGTCTCTGGTGTCCACCATGGGTCTTGGAGTACATGCAGAGTTGTTTATTTCCTGTTTTGACTGAGCATTGAACCCAGAGCCTAGACTATGTTAGGCAGACACTCCACCATGAGTCTATACTCCCTGGCCATCTGACACTTTATGTTGTAGTAAACTGTAATAAAGCATCAAAATTGTTAGCAGGAAAATACATTTTCCTATTTATTAGCTTTTTGATATGTTAGACAGATAATTTAGTGGGTTGTTTTCTATCAATGATAGTTAATATTCTTTTGTTTTTAAAGATTTTTCTCCTGATTTTTAAAATTCCAAAAAATTCCTGTTTTTTAATTGCTATATTTTTATATATGCCTGTGGGTTTGTGAGGAAGTCGGAAAGTTGCCCTGTTCAAAAATATAGGCCAACTGTGGATATTTGAAATGCCACTGATCATGATTCATTATTTTCTGTTATGTTCTTCCTTCACACAGTGGCAAACACTCTAGGGAATCATTGTGTACTGGTTAACTCACATCCTATTATAAAATAATTGACCGTGTCTTTATTTCTCATAGACAACAGTAGAGAGGGTGTGCTGGCAGAGACTGAAGAGAAGCAGGCTCACTAAGGATGGGCTTGGTCTAGTGAAGTACACATCACTGCAGTCTCCTCCCTTGTATCTGTTCCGAGAACTAAGTCTATGGTTCTTCTTAGACATACAAGTTTCTCAATTGCAAATTTAAGGTTTGTAGGTACATAGGAAGCGAAATAGAAATCTGAAACAATCACCCAAGTTATCTCATTAAAAAAAAAAGAAAACTTCATCAAAGCTAAACAGGGATTTTTTTTCTGCTTAAATTATTCAACTGAACTAACTACATTAAAATTATCTAAAATTGCCTTGCTCCCTGGCTCACCTTATCTGTTTAGAGAGACAGACCTTAGGCTGTGTCTGCTTTACTCTGTATAGATTGATTTGGGAACAAAAATTCAATTAATTCTATTCACAGAGGGCCACCTTTACATGGAGTGAATGGCAAAATGAATGCACTGGTTTCTTGTCCCATTCCACCACAAAACCTGGGAGGGCCTGAGCCAACAAATGTAATGACCCATTTCAGCTGGTTCACTAGCATCTGTACGAGCTTCCATTTGGTGACTTATTTTAAATATATTGCCTTCAGAAACTACTTTGCATTGGGACAATCAACAGCGCTAATTCACTGTTTCGGGAAGCATAGAAGAGTAAATCGAGGCAGTGCATTGTGATTTAATTTCTATGACGTATTTGCCATGTGCTTGGTATTTATTTTCCCATTAATCTAAAGTAGTAGTACAGCAGCTTCTCCCTAGGCGGTTTGACACTATGACCCAGGGGCTTAAGCATAGTGCTGTTCTGAAAGACAACCTGTATGGTGGTAGAGAGTGCTGCTCTGGATGCTGAGTTAAATGGATATGTGACTTAGTTTTTCTTACTAGCAAGGGCAAGTCATAACAGTTCCTAGCTCAGGGTTGTTTGGAGGAGAGTTCAAACATGGGAAGCAGTTAAAGAGTACCTGGTACCTGGTAGATTGTCTAGTAAATACTGCATACATTATTAACATTATTCCTCCTGTCCCTATGTCAATGT
>LOEQ01002509.1:2174-20259 GCA_001685075.1 Bramus lutescens
GTGAAAACAAGTCTGGTTATGACCCATTATGTGTTTGTTTTTTTTTTTTTATCGCTCTTTGATGAGTTGAGTTTCGCTGAGCATGTTTGCCATTTGTCCGTCAGAATAGTGGAGTTTGGTAGATGCCACCCTTTGCACTGCTGAAGTGAAATCTTGCTGACTACTTAGCTTTTTTGTTGATCTCAGTATGGGCAAAGAAACAAAATCCAAATGGCTGGACAAACTTCTTTTGTTCTGTAAATATTTTTAAAAAATGTTCTGTATGTATGTTTTCTGTGGTCATGGAGTATTTCCTTAAGTGGGGCGTCAAGTATGCAGAGAGTAACTCTTTGTTTAACAAGTTTGGAGTGAAGATAAAATAGTAAGAAATACTGTAAATGTTGAAGTATCACAGCAGAACTGTAGGAGTCCAAATTTATAATAAACTGTCTTTTTAAAAAACAATTAAGTGTCTAGAATATATCATGTTTTATTATTTAAAATCATTGTCTTAAGTTTTTTTCAGAAAATAAAAATTTGAATACAATCAACATAAGCAACAGTGTGGTTTGATTTGCTCCCTTTCCTTTTATCTTATGCCCTTGATCAGTGATCTCACGCAGTCTCTCTCTGACATGTCATTCATTCTCAAATCTTCCTTTCATTTGGGCTACACTGGGCTGGAGAACATAGAGTACATGTGCCCCGTACACACACCTGCATTAATCATCCTGGGTGGGGCTGACTTCTGTGGCTGCCCTTGGAGAATCCCCACTGGGAGCTCTTCCCCTGGCTGAGTGAGCCTGCACTCTGCCGGTTCAATCCCATCACCTCCACAGCTAAGAAAGGGAAATCAGTCCCAGGGAAGGACTGGGCTGGTCTTGCCACCTGAGGTACTGAGTGAGCTGCATCCCATACACTATCCAGGCGAGCCTCTCTGCCTGTCCCCACTAACACATGAGCAACAATATCTGGGTGCGGGGATCCTCCAAGATTCATGTTGAGCACTGGGTGTATTGTGTTCCCCACAGCAAGCTGGCTAGTTAGACAAGCCTAATTGACCTCCAGGTTCAGGGATAGACCTGACCCCTCAGTACATATTGTGGGAGAGTGGTCAAGAAGATACCACCTCAACTTTGGTCTATATACACATGAACCCACACATAAACAGATACGCACATACAGGCACACCATCTGTGCTGATGCCAAGCAACAAGAACCCTTATGTTCTTGTTCTGCAGGCTTGATTTGTGTTCTCTAGATGGGTTTTTAGTAGTTAAATGTAGAGCAGCAACCTAAGAATCAGTAAGTGCTAAGCCTTCACGGGGCCTTTTCCCAGTTCTGGGAGAGGCTGACAGTCTTGGTGTCTGGGGGATGTTTTCATGTGGTTATGCTATTTAGATATTAGTCATCAAGACATCCGTGCTAATAGCATGAAGCTATAATTAATGACTTAAAACAGTTTGGGGATATTGCAGGACTGAGGGTCTGTGTATCAGAAGTCTCTCCTGAAGACTGCATGCCTCCCTTGTAATGTGACCTGTTTCCCAGCTCCACAATCCTGTGACTTCCATTAGCCCTTCTCATGAGTGACATCAGACAGCCAGAGCAACAAACAGCATGTCAGAGAGTCTAGTTGATTCAAACTGATGCAGACACTGGAGCATGGGAAGGAATAGAGTTAGACTTGGTGCTGAACTGGGCTGAAACAGATCCCAGCCTGGGCTACATAGCAAGATCCTACTTAAAAACCAAGTGGAAGCAGCTTAGGGTCATTTCTGTAGAGCTGATGTCAGAAGGTGAGGAGAGTAACAGTGTCAACAGGTGACAGCAAAGGACAGAACCTTGGGAAGCTATTTATAGGATAAATAGGAAGGGGCTGGAGAGAGCACAGCTGCTAGGAGTCCTTGCTTCTCTCCCAGAAGACCTGGGTTTGATTCCCAGCATCCATGTGGCTGGTTCACAACCATTTATAACTCAAGTCCCTCTTCTGACCTCTGAACACAGATAAGCATGAAGGCAAAACACAATACATATAAAATATTTTTTCACAAAATCAGAGAGGACAGGCTTCCAACTGAGGTTATGTGGACTTCTTGGTGACCCTGGGACTCTGGCCAGCTTTCTTAATCTTTCTGAAACCCAGTTTATTACCGTATACAATGGTGGACTCTGAAGTCATCTCCTTGGCTCATCAGATGAGGTGTAATAAATGCGATGGTTAGTTCCTTTCTGCTGCCAAATAAGAAATTCCCATGGGGGCTATCCTGGAAAGAGAGTTTAGAATTTAGAAAGAAAGGGTCAGGGGTGGGGGTGCCGTAGACCATCGAAATGGGGCAACGCTGGTGAGTTCGCGAGCGGACACCATTCCCTGTGTGGCTGCGTCTCCATCCCTGATGAGTTGCATCACACAATGAGGGTAGAGTCTCTGCATGTGAGTATTATCCTTGAGGTAGGATTTTTCTTAGTGTGGTATATTTTACTCCACAGGAGAGAAAGGAATTGGGTTTTCAGAGCTGAACACTGCTTCTGCCCCTTGGTGATGCCCATACCCTTTGATTAGAGAAACTTCTGAAGAAAGGCATCTCTAGGGGGCTAGTTCAGCAGGGTGGGGCAGCAGAAATGAAATGAAAATCGTGACACATACCCCAGTGACACTTGTTGAAACCGAAGATTCTGACTTCTCAAGAAGAGGAATTCCTTGCTGCCCGCCCCAACCCGAGCTCTGGCCACAGTGTGTCTTCATTTTGTTATTACTTCACAGTCTGTTATTTTCCTACTTGGACTGTGTTAACCTAACTTCAGCTTAACCTCTGGCTTTGACTTCTTTCTGACCTCATTGCTTAAACATTGAGGATTTTAAGCAATAGATAAGGTACTTTTCGACTTTTTTGCTGTTTTTTTTGTTTGTTTTTTGAGACAGGGTTCCTCTGTGTAGCCCTGATTATCCGGAACTTGCTCTGTAGATCCTTGAACTCACAGAGATCCGCCTGCCTCTGCCTCTCAACTTCTGGGATTAAAGGCATGTGCCGCCATGCCTTGCAATTTCTTAACTCTATCTAGATGAACATCTAAATGGTTTCTTTGGGAGTGGGGGATTGTTGAGGCAGGGTTTTCCTACAATCCCTAGCTGACCTGGAACTCGCTATGTAGATCAGACTGGCTCTGAACTCACAGAGATCCACCTGCCTCTGCCTCCAGAGTTATTTTACATGTCTTTTCATTTTAAGCATAGAAAACTTATGTGACCAAACAGAAATCGTTACTCTTCCAAACTTTATATTTAGGGCAATGCTTCTCCAAGGGCAGACAGTGTAGGGTTAGAAATAATTAGCATTTGTACAAGTGAGTGGGCCCCAGAAGTTGTCTAAATCAAAGACCTTTTTCTCAAGATGTGATTTCCTTTCCTCTTTTTCTAGTTCCAGCTTTTAAATTAGTGCTTTCTTTTTTAAGTAGCAAATTTTATTACTTTATTTCTAAATAGTTCTCTTTTTAAATGTTGTTTTTATTGAGCTATAAATTTTTCTCCACTCCCCTCCTTTCCTCTCCCCTCCCCTTCAATCCTCCCCCAAGGTCCCCATGCTCCCAATTTACTCAGGAGATCTTGTCTTTTTCTACTTCCCATGTAGATTAGATCCATGTCTGTCTCTCTTAGGGGCCTCATTGTTGTCTGGGATTGTGAATTGTAGGCTGCTTTGTCTTTGCTTTATGTCTAAAAGCCACTTATCAGTGAGTACATATGATAATTGTCTTTCGGGGTCTTGGTTGCCTCACTCATGTTTTCTAGATCCTAGATCCATCAATTTGCCTACAAATATCAAGATGTCATCATTTTTTCTGCTATGTAGTGCTCCATTGTGTAAATGTACCATATTTTCCTTATCCATTCTTTGGTTGAAGGGCAGTTAGGTTGTTTCCAGGTTCTGGCTATGACAAATAATGTTGATATGAACATAGTTGAGCACATGTCCTTGTGGTATGATTGAGCATCCTTTGGATATATACCAAAAAATGGTATTACTGGGTCTTGAGGAAGGTTGTTTCTTCATTTTCTGAGAAATCGCCATACTGAAATCCAAAGGAGTTGTACCAGCTTGCACTCCCACCAGCAATGCAGGAGTGTTCCCTTTACCCACATCCTCTCCAGCATAAGTTGTCACCAGTGTTTTTTATCTTGGCCATTCTTACAGATGTAAGTTGGAATCTCAGAGTTGTTTTGATTTGCATTTCTCTGATGGCTAAGGGTGTTGAGCATTTCCTTAAGTATCTTTCAGTCATTTGGATTCATCTATTGAAAATTCTCTGTTTAGATCTATACCCCATGTTTTATTGGGTTATTTGTTCTTTCGATGACCAATTTCTTGAGTTCTTTGTATATCAAATTAGTGTTTTCATGCTCTATTTTCAGTTCTGAAACAAATGATACTTGGCTTTGGCACTATTCTCAGTAGGGATCTGAGTTTATTGTGGGCATTTTCTGATCAGTCTCTGGGCTCCACAGGTAGGGTATGCTAACTGTGCAATCTTGGTTGTAAAAAAACGTCAGCAACTGGGCATGCTGGCACATGCTTTGAATCCCAGGGCTTGGGAGGCAGAGGCAGGAGGGAAGGAAGGAGGGAATGAAGGAAGGAAAAAGAAAAACCCAGCTATCCTTGAAAGTTTTAAGATAGTTATCTGTAAACATGTCTGGGCCTGACATAGCTGTAGTTTCAGTTTATTTGATTGGATTTTTTTGTATTAGTGTGTATTTTCTACATTTTAAAAGTCAGCTTCAGTTGCCTTTACATTAAAGATGTATGTAGCAATTCTCTAGTCCTCTTCCAATACTGTCTTTTCTGGTCACAGATGTGTATGTTCCAGATCATGGGCTCATGGATTACAGGCTTCTATGGTCTGAGAGGAAAAAAAATCACAGGTAAAGCCAATGGGTGTCTCTCAGCTATCAAGAACACTTGGCCCCCCCTTTTTTTCTTGCTTTTTTTTCTAAACTAATTTATTCTTTGGCAATTTCAGACATGTATATGATACATTCTGGTCACCTTCATTCCTCCATTCTTTCTTCTTTTCATCCCCACTAACGCCCTCTTCTCCTCACCAGTCCCCCCATCTACCCCCCCATCAGTCTCTCATGTCTAGTGTGGGAGGTCCTTCTGTATATGTGTTGCTTTTATTGGTTAATGAATAAAGAAGTTGTTTCAACCAGTGTCAGCAGAATAGAGCTAGACTGAATGCTGGGAGAAAGAAGGTGGAGTGAAAGAGAAGCCATGTAACCCTGCAGGAGACAGATGCCATGTAGCCCTGTCAGAGACAGATGCTGGAATTTTACCCAGTAAGCCATAGCCTCGTGGCAATACACAGATTAATGGAGATGGGTTAATTTAAGATATGAGTTAGCCAGAAATACGCTTNCTAGTGTGGGAGGTCCTTCTGTATATGTGTTGCTTTTATTGGTTAATGAATAAAGAAGTTGTTTCAACCAGTGTCAGCAGAATAGAGCTAGACTGAATGCTGGGAGAAAGAAGGTGGAGTGAAAGAGAAGCCATGTAACCCTGCAGGAGACAGATGCCATGTAGCCCTGTCAGAGACAGATGCTGGAATTTTACCCAGTAAGCCATAGCCTCGTGGCAATACACAGATTAATGGAGATGGGTTAATTTAAGATATGAGTTAGCCAGAAATACGCTTAAGCTATTGGCCAGACAGTATTACAAATACCATGGTTTCTGTGTGATTATTTCGGGGCTGAGCAGCCAGGAACAAACAAGCAGTCTTCTACTACACAGGTCTTTTTGTTTTGACTTTGTTTTTGCTGTGTGACCCACTGGATTTAACTAGGACTGTTTGTGTAAGCACGGATGTGAAGCTATCCCCTGGGTCGTGAGTAACTTACTAGTGGTTACAACAGTGAAGACAAGGACTTCCTTTCTTTCAGCAGCCTTGACAGCTATTAGCACCTCTGGGCAAGGTAGGGCTCCACAAGCCCCTCCCCCACCTATGACCGGTTGTCTTGTGCAAGCAACTGTAGCTGTTGTGAGTCCTTGAGTGTCATGGCCATGTCAATTCCTCCATGGCACAGCTTTTCAGGGCCCCTCTTCCTGTCATTCTGCTCTTACAGTCTTTCCGCCCCATCTTCTATGATGTTCCCGAGGTTGGAGGGGATGATGTGGGTGTCCCATTTAATACTGAGCACTCAACTCATTTATCCTTAGCACTGTGACAACCAGTCATGAGACTCAGACTCATTTCATTGTGAATAGAAACCTCTTTGACCAAGGTTGAAGACAGTTTTGGTCTATGGGTCTAAACAAATATTTAAGAGGCAATTTGACAATATATCTAATTAGCGTGACAAAAGTAGTTAGTTTGTCCCTAGTAGCCTATGACTTCCCCGAGCATGGGCCTTTTGACTTAGGTCTACAAGTACCAAGAGTGAACTCTCCCATGGATCTAACCAGAAATCAGTTGGTTATCATTGTAATGGCTGTGGCCCTTTGCACTGCTCCTTGCCTGGCAAGTCAGTATGGCAGCACACATGGTCTAACGTTGGGGAAGACTATAGCTGACTTTGCCTCACCAGCTGTCTACGTGGCTACTATTGGCATTATGAATACTAGAGAGCAGAGAGGACACTCCTAGCCCAGTTACAGCATAGTGTCATTGTATTCTGCAACCAACATATGGTGTCTTCAGCAGTAGAGTCTTGTCATCCCATTCTTGTGGATAACCAGGAGCAACAGCCATAACCTGTATAGTTTTGGAGGCCTCTGGAGTCTTCTTGGTCAACGACCTCTAAGGACATCCCTCATACTCACCACTGGGAATTTTGTTTGATAACCTGAGGCTTCTGGGATCAGCACCATCCATCCATGCATGGGACCTACATTCAAAGTCTTTTATGTTTAGTGTTTTTTACTTAGCTTGTAAAGGTAGTGGGTTCTCGTGTACTATTTATATCCTTAGCTTTCGTTAACTCTCCCCCATACTCCATCTTCTCTCCCTTCCCTGTTTAAACCAAGCCACCCTAGTCATCTCTCCTTCTAGGTTCTTCTTAATTGTTCTTTAGATTTTTTTTTTGTGTGTGTGTGTGTGTGTGTGAAAGTACAATGCATGCAGAGGACAGAAGTGTACTTCAGATCTCCTGAAGCTGGAAGTTGTGAGCCACTTGATATGGCTGATGGGAACCAAACCTAGGGCCTCTAGAGGAACAGCAAACTTCCTTAATCACTGAGCCATCTCTCCAGCTTCCCTCCCCCTATTCATTCATTCATTCATTCATTCATTCATTTCTTTCTGACTGGCCTTGATCTCTAGATCCTCCTGCCTCTGCCTCCCTCAGCAAATCCTATTGACCTGCTTCACCAGAACCGGACCCCCCCCTCGTTTTCATAGCACAGGTGTTATGGGATAGTTGATAACACTCTGTGAAGATACATTGCTATTTTACCTCATCTGCCTAAGGCAACATCTGATTGGTTTAATAAAGAGCTGACTGGCCAATAGCTAGGCAGGAGAGGATAGGCAGAACTTCCAGGCAGAGATGGAGAGATAGGGACGCTGGGAAGAATCTGGGAGTGGGGGAATCACCAGCGAGATACGGAGGAAATAACAAGCAGGGTGGCAGAACCAGAATGTAGATCAATATAAATTGGTTAGTTTAAGTTAATTTAAGAGCTAATTGGTAACAAGCCTAAGCTAAGACCAAGCTTTCATGCTAAATAAGAAGTCTCCATGTCATTATTCAGGAATTCGTGGTCCAAAGAAAGACCCCCTGCTGCATCTCAGCCCAGCTACTTCTAAGACCTGGAGCAGGTAGACTGACTCCCAGCCAGTGCTCACAGATGTGAGGCTTGGGTCTCACAAACCACAGGGAGCAGAGCCGGCTGCCAGAACCATGTGCTAATCAGAGCCAGAAATGGAGCCTACAGATGCCCAGAAGGGTTTTGCAACATTTCCCCAGAGCCAGGGCATGCAGAAAGCCAGATCCAGAGCAAGAAAACCTCTGAGTAGGTACAGTATGCTTGAAAGTGTGCTTAGGTGCTGAAGAAAGAAAAGAAAATAGGTAAAGACAGTCATAAAAATATAGTTTGAAAATAATAAAGTGAAGTCTTTAATGAGAGAGTAAAGTAATGTAAAAAGAATAAGCCTCCTAAGTACAGGAAACACAACGCAGGATGTTTGGACCTTATATAGTGGTTTGTTAATTTTAATTTTTTAAATACTAGTGAACAAAAAAGCAACAGCTACTGAGAGACATTGGACCGTAGGGAAAAAAACTGCTGAATTAAACATCCTATTTATTTTAAGGATGTCTTAGCTTCAGAATGGAAGTTAGGAAATGTGTTGCATTGGGGGAAAGGTTATGCCTTTATTTCCACAGGAAACAAAAAGTTGTGGATTCTTTCAAAATCAATGAAGATCAGATTTGAAATTGTTCTGGATGTGAACTTTTGAAGAAACAGCAACGGAGGCCTTCTGGTAGGCTGGAGAACCTGGGCTATTTGTCTTCATTGGTGTCTGGTTCTTTACATACACACCTGTAACACAAGCATGAAAAGTGCAGTGTGCACAAATCAGTTAAAGATGGTTTTCTGTTATATGTCTGAGCAGGTAAAAGACACCTGTCAACTTTCTAAGTCCATTTGAACTGTATAACCAAACTGCAATATAAATCTCCATCCATGCCATGCGGAAGGATGGCATGTAATAATACATCATGAGGACTCTCTGGCCAGCAAAATTTATCCCATCTCATCAGGCTGAGAGCTGTTCCCATGTAGAGGGATCAGCATATACATCACTGCCTCGTAGTTTTTCTTGGTTTCTTCTTTCATGTCTATAGCCAAGATTTTCAGAAGGTCTCTCTTGATCAAATCTGATCTTCACTGATTTTGAAAGAATCCACAACTTTTTGTTTCCTAACTACGCATGAGTAATTCTTTCGGATGCCAACAGCACCTGGGTGGTGAAACAAAAGACTCCGTTTTCACAGGCTTTTCTGAGAAACGGATCGCCACTTTCAGCTGCTCTCTGAGGGACATCACAATAGTGCCCTAATGGGACTCTGAGGCAGGAGGATTGTGAGTTCAAGGCCCTATATGACTAGATGCTTTTGGGGTGGGGGAAATGGGAGAGAGGAGCGGGAGGGAGAGGAAGATGGCGCTGCAAGTGTTTGAAGCCCGAGAGCTGTGGTTCCAACCCTAGGATGCCATTGTATTCCCCAGGTGAAACTGTCCAACAGAAAGGAGTTTCCCTGGGGGTTTCTGCAATCAGCAGTGGCCTGTGGGCCCCCAGCAGATGTGGACTGGTCAACCATCACTACCAGCAGTGTCAGAGGAACACTCACTGAAGAGTTAACAGAAAATTTTCTTGCCAATATTTTTTTTTCTTAGAAAACTGTGGTTTTGAACTTTGGTATAAGGGAGAGTGAAATTCATTCACCATTTTTTTTCTTCTGTTTTCATAGATCATCTAAAAGGGATGGAAATACAGAGACAAAGATACCCCGGTTCTGTCTTTGAGACTGACCCAAAGCTATAGAATGAAGATAGGAGACATTCTGTCCTCCGCCATGCTGGTGATTGAAGCCAGCAGGCCTAGACCTGCCCAGCCCTGATGAATTCTGGGAACATGATAACCTGTGTAGTCACTGGGCCTCTACAGGTACTTATAGTTACAGGCCAACCTCTGTCAACTTAACCTTCAAATGCAGGAATTAAATGCTGAGTGCAGTTTGCTTAGCATATAAGGACAATGATGACTTACCACCTCATCCCCTTACTGTGACCATCTCTGGGAGAATCTGACCGGGTCCGTCAATGCCAGTGGCACACACAGAAAGGTTTAGCATTCTTGTATGAAAGCAGAAACCCACCCCCTCTCTTTTTTTTCCCAACAGATAAGTCCTGGCTCTCTGCATCAGTCACTACTGGTTCCACTTATGGTGGCAGCTGGGCCACCACTGACTGCTTGAGGAATTAGAACAGTTGGCTGGACAGATCATCAGGCAAAGAGATGCCAAACAAAGGGCATGTATAATGTACAAGAAATAGACTAAATTTTACGGCCAGAGGACGTGGCTAACTTAGAGGTAGAATTAATGAGAGAGAAAAGTAAGCTTCAGACTTGATGGAGCGTGCGTGTTAGGGGAACATGAAGAGGAATTTGAAAGAAATGTGATTAGACCATAAGAAATGAAATTATAAAGTCGGGAGATAGCTCCATTTGGCAAAGTGCCTGCTGTGTGAGCCTGATGCCCTGGATTTGGATGCCTAGCTCACGCATGCACACATGCACACATACACGCACGCATGTGCTCGCGCGCGCATGTGCTCGCGCGCGCATGCGCGCACACACACACACACACACACACACACACACACACATGCACGCACTCTCCTGGAATTGTGGTACACAACTATAACCTCAGAAATGAACAGAAGTAGATTCTCTGGGGCCTACTAGCTGTAGAGGTCAGGAGTTGGTGTCGAGGGAAGCTTGCACTCCTCTGTGGGAATTCTTCCCTGCCCCATACCAACCCTGCAGCTTCCTCAGGAGGATCTGTCCTCCCGAAGTTCCAGCAAGTGCAGAAGACAAGATTTGTCCACTTCATCCCACTGCCTCGTTTCTCTTGACCTCGAGAGATCGCCCATCAGACATGACCGGCTGTCAGCCTACAGACTTGATTTTCCCCTCCCAGGCTCCTGCTCCCTCTGAACTTGGTGACCAATCTACCCTACTAACTGCTCCCATCTGTAGCAGGTACAATAAAGACTCTGTAGTCGAATCTGTGGTCTTAGTAGAGTTATGACACAGAGAAGAAAGAAACTGGTCATAATGAATCAGTTTGCAGGACTTTTGTGACTTGGAGCATCCCAAATCCCTAGGAGCTGTCTTGCTCACAAATGTAGCCCCTGCCACTCCAGCTCCTCTGCCAGGTAGTCTTGCTAGAGGGAACTGGTTACCCTCTAAGAGAAAGCCAGTGCTTTTCATCTTCCACATTCTTACCATCGCTGATATCTCTAGACTGAAACCTAGAATTAGGTCCTAGGAGAAATGTTTTGCTTTCTATCAAAGGTCTGCCAAGGGCCACCGTCCCGCCTTGAGAACCCCTCCTCAATTTCTCAGCCCTTTTTCTTTCACATCCTTTGCATCGATTCTTTTCAAACAGCCAATCTTGAAAGACTGTGAGGTCTGACCCCAGCCAGTGTGGTAAAGGCACAGTCATCACCTACATTGGACTGTACACCAAGTGAACGTCCTTCCGGCTCTGCTTGGGTCTGAGCATACTCTTTTTTGCAAAATAAAATTGCCTTGTCTCGTCATTTTAGGTTTGTTTGTGTGTATCTTTGTGTGACCCTAAGAATATTTGTTTTCAACATACCCCAACACGTCTTCCAAGACCGAGAACCAAGAAGGCCAAGCCATGAAAGGAATTTTAAATCTTTGCTCTTTCTTATCAGCAAACCCTTTGAGAATACATCTGGAAGGATGAGGAAAGAAGGACATACATAAGCTATGCTAAGTGTTTCGATACTGCGCTCTTCCCAGATACTTAGGCTACAAATGCTTTCTTGGGCAGCTGGGAGTGGCTCCAGTTTTTATTTCTTTGTCTTTGTTCCCCAGTTTGCTCACTAGAAGCCATCACTCTAACATGTACTGTGCCGAGTGACACGGACAGGCCAGAAATTTCTGGGTATCATGTAGAGGAAGAAATACAAAGGCTTAAGAAAGGACTTTAGAGTGGGCACATAATGGGCCATTCATTAGCCTGAGATCCACAACTGTCACTCAGTAAAGACCAACAGTGTACTCACATTGTGAAAAATATTGAGAAATACACTCCTTCGAGGAGTGGCAGGAGCCTTGTGAGCACTGGAGAGAAACACATGGGAGAAACTGAGCTGGAATCACCTCCCCAGTTCACATAATGGTGGCGGGAAGGAGTGAAGCTCACAGGCAGCCCAGCACTGAGCTGTTCCAGGCATGCCACATGGCCCCAGCAAGGGGGCATTCCCCCTAAATCCCAGCGTTTAGGAGGCTGAGGCAAGAGATCACAGAGTCAAGGTCAGCTGCCATGACATCCTGCCCTCAAGAATAATAATAAGCAAATAAATAATAAATATATATCATGATACTTGGCAAAAGTGCCAAATTTGATTCTGTTGGTGTCTGATTAACTAGTCAGTCAAAAGATCCAGAATTAACTGGGGAAGGCGGTGCCATGCTGCCTGTTGTCTTGGCACTTGGGAGGATGAGGGAGTGGTCAAGGCTAAGGCAAGACCTTGTCTTAAAAAATAAAAACGTTAAGTTGCCCTTAAGGTTTTATTCAATTTATGAAACTACCACATTCTAAATGAGGTGAAAAGAGGCTTTAGTTGAGCCCCTAAATACAAATCCTGTCTTAATCCCCATTCAGTTCCAAAGACTTATTCCTTTAGAGGCTCTGAACCTCCTTCTAAACCAAGGAAGGGAGCATACACTTAAGATGTTCATGGGGCTGGAGAGATGGCTCAGCAATTAAGAGCCCTGACTGCTCTTCCAGAGGACCCAGGTTCAGTTCCCAGCACCCACATGGTGGTTCACAACTGTCTGTAAGTACAGTTCCAGGGACCTGATACCCTTACACAGGCAAAACACTAATGCAAATAAAAACAAATAAATATTATAGAAAACAAATAGATGCCTTAGTTCCATGGAAGATGTGTGGTTTACCTCTTCTTTCTCATCTTCTCCAGTAGAAGGTCATGTATACAGTTAGATGCATCACTAAGGGAAGACATTCTCCAAAATCTTTGACCCTAAAATGGGAGACTAGAACACCACGGTGAGCTATGAGACTGATATTGGGCAGATCATAAAGGCTTTGTTCTAACCATCTTCACACCTCACCCTGGGCATGTCCAACCCATCCTGCTGTTTTGTGTACTGAGAGAGTACACTCATCAATCTGCATAATTTCCACAGCGACTTCCTACCCTCTGCTCTGACAGCTAGCCTAACAAAAATGTAAATTGAGCACTGAGAGCAGTACTGTCCAGTCCAAGGACAGCATGGGCTACACATTTAAGCATTCTCTTGCCACATTTTTGAACATAAATAAATAACTAGAAGAAGCTAATTAAAAGCTCACTTTATTTAATACAATATAATCAAAATAGTACCAATTCGATATGTAACCAATACGTACAAAATGTGTCATTGTGCTTATTTTATATTTGCCATACAAGTGTGGTGAGCGTTTTATACTCAAAGAACATCTCAAAATGGACTAAACGTGTTTCACAAGCTTGGTAGTCTCGTGTGACCGGTAGCTCTACTACCCCACCACCACCCCTATCCTCTGCCATGAGTGGTTGCCAAAAACAATGCTGTCATCTTCCTGGAAGAGTCTTAGAGAGGCATGTGCAGTTAATAATGGCTGGAAGTCACCGGGCTCAGCTCCTCTCACATCACTTCTAACACTCTTGTTTGGCATATACTGCTGGGGGAAGCAAACAGCTGTTCTGCTGCTCCGATACAGCCTTTCAGTGGAGGAGATCGGCACAGTTTCTCCCTTCAATACGCAGCCCTGATTGTGGAAGCGGTTTTTGTCTAGTCAACGAGACAGTGTTGGTTGTAATTTGTTCCCACTTGTCAGGTACAATTGTATTCTTCCTCATCTTGCCTGGGGATTTTATCTCCTCTGTTCTGTCCCATATTTTAGGCTACGCCTCTCTTGTTCCCTATTTCACAGGACACAAAGCCGGTCCATCACAGCAGCAAATGTGGCAGGACGGGCAGCTAGGAGACAGCTTGTGCTTTCGAAGCCTTGGGGTACAGGTGCTAGGAGTAAAACATGTATGTGTCACTGAAGGATAGATTGTCTGATGAAGCCCAGGGACTGAGTTTTTTCCTTCAGTGAAGAAGTGTATCAATGGTAATAAAACATAGTCACAGCATACGGAGGGGAATCCCACATCGAAGAAGTACTTCGGGGTTCCTACCATTACAGAGGAGATATATTATTTGGTAAGACTTTTCAGATTTTGGAGGCAATGTAGACGTGTAAAGGCGTCTACTACATTTGAAGGTGTAGTAAGCAGGGCAAGCAAATACAAACAGCAGGCAAACACTGACAGCGTCAGCGCGGAAGCCACGAGTGAGGAGACAGCGTGAGATGGGGCAGAGAGGGAAGAGCATTGGACAGGGAGAGATGTGAGAAGGTCCAGAAAAGACAGAAGAACCAGAACAAAATGATGGAGAAGCTGGATAGCCTCAAGTGTAGAGACCACCATCCAGGATCCACCTTAAAGCCACCACTGTCTTCTAGTCACCAGGATTGTGTTTCAGCCAGGGTGAGGCTATTGAGCTGTACTCTTCTGTATGGGCCTTCCTCACACAGATAACTTCTACTACTAACCCTTGGGGTAATGTGGAAAGGTCTCTTTGTCTTCCCAAAGAGACAAATACATCAGCTTTTCCAATGGCAGCTACACTCTGCATAGCACATAAAAATTACTACGAAAATTTTTGATCCAATAGTTTTTATATTTTATTTATCTTGTGTGTGGGGGGGTGCCTTTGGCATGTGTATAGAGATCAGAGGACAGCTTGTGGGTTCTTCTCTCTTTCCACCATGTGGGTCCGGGGATCAAACTCAGGTCATCAGTTTTGCTGAGGGCACCTTCAGTCACTTCTGTCTCGTCTGCCCTGACCCCATAGTCTTTAATCCCTCACTGATAGCGTAGTGGAGGTATTAGGATTGAGTCACGTGAGTCACTCATTCCTCACATCCCACACCAGCTGGGCACAGGTTTGGTGACCTCACCTGCACTCTGAATGTCTTTTCCTGGCAAAGTTGCTAGCAGAGACGTTGCGGACATCAGACACCTCCATAACCTTACTGTCTGCTGCACGATTCCTCTCCTAGAGGAAGGGGTGGGCCTGGTGGAAATGTGTACATTGTCTGGGGCAAGGTCAGTGGCATAAGGCAGAAATGTCAGTGGGAAACTGGGGACTGTAATTTCCTGCTGTGTTCTGGTTTGTCCAATTCTCTGTTCTTCCTCCTCTTCCTCGTTCCCTTTTCACTTGCTTCCTGTTTCCTCTCTCGCCCCTTTCCCTCCTTGCCTTCCACCCCATTCTTTGCCACCTATTTCCTGTTCTGTTGTTAGGACCCACAGTGGCAGGAGTAAACCCCAATGGAACATTTACAGAAGCCGGCTTTCATTTTCCAGAGTCTCCAGCGGCAACAGATGGATGTTGCTTTCACTGTTCATAGCCAACTCTACTACCGTCACCTAGACAACGAGCCGAGTTTGAAAGCTTATGTAGTTTGCAAAGGTGTGGAAAAGCCATTGTCCATCCACATGGCTGGTGGACCTAAGACTTGGTACAAACTGCCCACAAACTACACTTCCACGTGCCCTTTGACCTAACTTTCCCATCCCTAGGAACCCATTCTGCAGGTATGTTCGAACAAGCAGCACACCTCTTTTAAAAAAAAAAAAAANAAAAAAAAAAAAAACACCTCTTTTCCTTGGAGCATCCAGAACTGATGGCCCTCATGAAGAAGTAGCATCCTTTGGAATTCTCTGCAGCTGGTGATAGCAGGTGACTCACGTGGTAGTTGGCAAGCCTGTCTCGGTCGAGAATGAGTAAGTAGGTGGCATCTCCCTGTCAGACCTCCCTCTAATTTTTCCAATGGAGTGCCACCGAGAACACCTCATGCCACTGTTCTGGATTACAGGTTAAGCACTCGAACTATTCACCAGTAGTCAGCCTATCTGACAGTGACCTAGGTTGGGAGTATTGTGACTGTGTAATATGAGATATTGGGCAAGATGTGATTAAAAAGCAATCTCTCAAGTTACTCTAGCCACAGAGCCATTTAATGCTGGTACACTTGAATGCCAGAGCTCTGTGTGGAAGCCGGAGTCATCCTCAGCCCTTGTCTCAGGCAAAAAGGGACTCCTCTAGTCAGAGGGCCTTAAACACATGGTTGTCACTATACCACGAGAAGGCAAGAGCCCAGTACAGCACGCTCTCAGAGCCCTTGGGGCCGGTCTCCCTCCGTTCTTCCTAGACTCAGCATCAACCCTCACGCTGTCCTGATGTACAGAAAGATGATGTGCAGTAGTGATAGGATC
This sequence comes from Bramus lutescens, assembly GCA_001685075.1. Classification (NCBI taxonomy): domain Eukaryota; kingdom Metazoa; phylum Chordata; class Mammalia; order Rodentia; family Cricetidae; genus Bramus; species Bramus lutescens. The sequence goes on from LOEQ01002509.1 coordinate 18,278, forward strand.
CCAGAGAAAGAGGCAGGCATCTCATGCGGGTTCAGGGCACACTGTGCAATGGGATATGAAGAGGAGATCTATATGGAATCAGGCCCAATGTGCTCCTCTGAAGACATGGAGGATCTAGGGATCAGAATCCACTGTGGGTTTTTGACCAGTGTGTTCCCTAGCCTCCTCTCCTTTCCAGTATCTTGGGCTCTTTTTGTTTGGTTTGGCTTCTGGTTTCTACACAGGGTTTCGCTGTATAGCCCTGGCTGGCCTGGAACTCCCTGTAGACCAGGGACCGGAACTTGAGTCTCTAGACGGACGGAGACGGAGGTGAGTGCTGAGTTTAACAGCTGTGCCACCATCACCGGGCTTCCAGCATATTTTAATAGTTTCAAAACATCCCGAGATTAATGAATCCTAGAAATGTTAGCATGTTCTAGAAAAATAAAAACCTGTGCTGCCTTTTTATCAATACACTTGGCATTGTCCCAGCCACACACTGGGATATAATCGTAAAAGCTAGCACTATAGTTGAGTGGAAGAACATAGCCCTTGTTTTATGTTGGGCAAGCCTTCCTGTGCTTAACTCCTCATCTGCTGTGCCAGTGTTTGTGAATCTGTGACAATTTACTGACCTTGGGTGAATGGCAGAGGTGGACCGTAGCAGAATGGTGTTGGGGACTGGAATGTGTTTGTGCAGGGAGATAATTCAGAAAGAAATATGGCTGTGCCAAAGATAAATGGAATTTCTGAGAGTCTGAAACAGTGAGAAGTGATCCCTGCCTATAATTGAGGCTGTGTTCCCTGTGAGGACAGGTGCTTGCCCTCTGATAATAAGCAGACTGTAATTCTAGGTGTGAGTGTGAGGCATTGTCAACAAGGGTGGCTCCAGAGAAATTCAAAGTAATTGCTTAAGATCCAATGTTAGCCTACCAGCATATTCTCACACTGCAGAGAGACACTATGAGCAGGTAGGAAACGGCCATCATTAGGCAATAGGAAAGGCACTAGTTCTTCCAAGTAAGCTAGCATCTTCAAATGCTTCAGGAGCCAGAAAGGCAAGCTAGTCCAGCAATGGAGAGGTGTGGCTGTGGTGTATGGCGACACCTGGTGAACGCCCAAGCTCTGTGGTACTGACTAGTTATGTAATGGGTGGATGATTCAAAGATCATGATTCCTAGTACGTCAGCTACTCGACTGCTCCCAAGAAACCAGCTCCAGTCTGACCCTGACTCCATGTGAGCAATCCTAGGGGTGACTGTGAATCCACAGAATCACCATCAAGACCAAATCAAGTTGCCCTGGCGGGGAGGCCAGATGGACTCGTGCCTCATGCCCCTTCATCTAAAGAGGCAGGTTCTGTGTTTCTGTGAGCCTCGTTTTCCTCCGAGAATTGCGATGACGGGCTAAGGGATGGAGTAGAGGGAGATTCTAATCCTACAGATTATCCCCTCTGGTCCAGGAGGAGGACGGGGGTCTTTAACCTCAGTGTCATCAGCTCTGGAAGGGTATGATGTCCTGCCTGTAAGATACCTCTACTCACCAGACAACAGCATCTGGAGCTATGGCTCTGTGTCCCTTCCAGCCAGCTGCTTCCCGCAAGTTCCCTTGGCTGTGGTGCCGGGGTTGACAGGCACCACATGACTAACCACATTGGGATACTGGGAGAATCATCGCTCCTCCTGTCCTCAGTGCTCCAGAAGAATCAAGGAGTTTATATGCTCCCAAGTACAAACCCTCACCCCATTTCCTAACTGGGTGACTATCAACAATTAATCTCTGACTGAATTTCCAGTTCTTCACCTGTAAATGAAGGACGTGGTGTGGGAGAATTGTCTGTATTCTGTCAGTCATGTTTTAAATAAATGCTGATTGGCCAGGCAGGAAGTATAGGTGGGAAAAACAGACAGGAAGGAGAAATGATGCAATGAGAACAGGAGAATTCTGGGAAGGAGGAAGTTGATTCCTCCCTCTCCTGCCCAGACCACTGAAGCAGCAGGATG
>LOEQ01002509.1:35257-47161 GCA_001685075.1 Bramus lutescens
TTCTTTGGGGCTTGCCGGCTGTGGGGTACCAGGCGGGACAGAAAACCCCAACAAACAAGCCAGCCCCAATCATGTTACAGGACAAAATGGACATTTCCAGTTAAGGATTCCACTTTTGGGTTTTACCTGCAAGAGTTTTTCAGCACCACATCCAAGACTGCCCTCCATTGCGAGGAACCTTTCTCTTTGTCTGGTGGGATAGAAAGTCTGCATCACGTCACTGTGCTTTGGATGACAAGGTGTCTCAGAGATCTGATGGCCTTAACTCGTGTTCTTTGAACTGCGCTGTAGTCTTCTCAGACTGAAAGCTTTTGCAGGGAGAAGCCGTATCCCAATGACTCCATTTCCTCTGTCTCCATGAACAACACTGAAGGGAAACCGAGTATTTAAGAAACACACAGGGGTGATATTTGTGAGAGGGCAGAGGGAAACAGGCCATGGCTAACCCCTCTGTGGGCTACTGCAGCTATTGGACTCAGAGCCTGCATCCTGGCAGCCTTAACAAGCTGGGTTCAACCACCAGTCTTCAATAGGTCACTTAAAGGCACACTAAGAAGTGAAAAACAGGAGATTTGTTCAATGAGGACACATTGGGAAGAGGCACAAAAAGATCCAGTGGCTCACTCCGAGGTCATCTCTGCGGTCCTGATGTGAGGCCTCCGTTCAACTAGAAGGCAAGAAGTATATACAGCTAAATTGTCCAGGTCAAGATGTGGCCACTAATGTTGATCTAGCATTGTCTTAACACAACATTATTTGGCCAAACAGCACTGGATGGGCTCTCTTTCTAAGACCCCAGCTTCTCCTCTGCGTCCTCATCAGTGGATATCTGGGGACATTCCAATTTCGTGAGGTCCTTAGTTTCAATAGTTGAATAGCCAAAGAGAAGAGCATAAGAAACCTGTTATAACATCCTCATTCCTGCCAGGACGGTTAACACACTCAGTGCCCATCTTCTTTGGTCCGGTTGTTTAGTGCTAGTGGTTTATTTCAGTGCTTTGACAGTGAGCAAGAACTCTAGAAAGATTGGCAGCAGGTCAACAGCCCTGAGGTCTCACTCCCACAGGCCGCTTTTGTCTGTTCCTGAGATTTACTAGAAACCACACTGACTCCTTCCAGTGAGCTGGCAATCAGTGACCTTAGGCAAGGCTTATCTTCTGTTGGACAGCAAGAGGACTGGGAGAGTCGTTTAACGGTTGTTAGGTAGCTATTCTCCCGCAGACATAGCCCCCACCGCCCAATCTTTCATCTTTTTCTCTTTCTCTCCCCACATCTCTCCTTCTTCACCTTCCCTTCCTGTTTCTGCCCTAAGGTCAGAGATCCCAAGCATTTGGGGTAGAGTGGTGCTCCAATCTGAGCACAAAAGGCTTCCTTAGCCTATTGTGCAAAAGTGCCTGAGGCCCCTGGATTCAGTGTTGATGTTTCTGGGCAGCTGCAAGACTCCTTGGCAAATCAGCAGACCCATCATGTGTTTCATTTGATGTACGTCATTGAAGTGCCACGTGGCTGGTGATTTGTTTTTATTTTGATATCTGCATTATATAGATATTATCAACATTACATAGATATTATCTACATTTATTGATTTCACATCCTAGTCCTGATTTTTGGGGGGAGAAAAAATAATCAGGTCTGAAGATGAAGTTCTATGTGTGGTCAAGCAAGCACCTCCCTGATGGCCATGTTTGCCAGGGGATTTTCTCTTGTTCCAAAGATTAAGGTCAGTTTTCCTTCCTCCACACTCCTTCCCGCTACTGGCCAGTCCTTGGGGCACTTGACTCCTGTCCTTGGGAAAGTGCTGTCCAGAGAGGTTCATTCCTGGAAGGCACAAAGGCCTGATAAGCAGGTGAGCAGCCCAGAGAGTTAAACAGCTTGCAGAGAATGTGAGGTTGCTGCTCTGCCTTCTTTTCTCTTTCTATATTCTACAGGGTACAGGCGCTAAGAAGATCTGGAGCCAGTGAGCAGTGGCTTGGCCTGGCCTTTTGACTGGAGCCTAGAATGGAGAAGTTTGGTGCGTTCCTTCTATGCTTAGGAACAGCCTTAAGCTACTTGTGCCTATCACGAAGCTGTGTGTGTAAACTAAGTTTAGTGGTTGACAAAGGCCCAGCCAGCTAGCAAATATTACTATTTCTGTGTTATCATCATTAACCCTGACTTCTGACCCCCTCCCTACTCAGCTCCCAGTAAGATGGGTGTTTCCCTAAGCCCTGACCTTCCTTTAGCTCCGCCACATCAGTGGTCACCTCCCCCGCGCTCCGCATCCTGACCTCTTTCTAATGGCTGGCATAAACCCCTTACGATACTGAGCTCACTTCTTAACAAGCAACACTGTAGGACAGGAGCCGTGCCCCACATCTTTAATCCCGGCACCCAGGAGCCAGAGGCAGGTGGATCTCTTTGAGTGCGAGGCCAGCCTGATCTACAAAGCGAGTTCCAGGACAGCCAAGACGGTTATACAGAGAAACCTTGTCTCAATAAGCTGAAGCCAACAAAACAAAAACTGTGCCTTTTGTCATGACTTTTGTGGTCCTTTGGGTGGCTTCCATCCCTGGCATTCTGGCTCTTGCTGCTCCAGGATATCTGCCACAAGCTCCAGGGACGGGCTCCCATCAGAGAGCGCAGTAAGTAGGCTCCCAAGGCTCTCAGATCAGAAAGGAACTACCCAAGGGCAGGTCCATGACTACAGTTATCTGCTCAGTGCTGTAACCCCAGTACTTGGTCCTCTCTCTGGCACACTGTAGGTGTGTGAGACAAAGTTACATTTTAAGTTTTAATTATTATGCCTAAGAGATACACGCAGCAAAGAACAGATAGTTCCTTAAATGCTGGAGGCTATGGGTGATAAAAAGCCACATGTTTTAACTCCCCTAAATGATGTTTATTTAGCCCATCTGTACCTATGTGCTTGATCACATATGGGTGAGAGATTCCTCGGCTGTAGATACATCAGGATGTATGTTTGCCCTGATTGGATCTGATGGAAAATGCAGCAAATAATGAGTTTTCTTTCTTAAGTCCGCACAAACTGTGATTCTGGATCATTTTCTGGGAACATGGGTATGGACCTGGCCAGAGCTCATCCACCTGGCCAGTATTTAATTAAAGCTTACTTCAAATTTGTTGTTGTTGGTTTTTGCGGTTTTTCGAGACAGTTTCTCTGTAGCTTTGAGGCCTGTCCTGGAACTCACTCTTGTAGACCAGGCTGGCCTCGAACTCACAGAGGTCTGCCTACCTCTGCCTCCTGAGTGCTGGGATTAAAGGCGTGTGCCACCACTGCCCGGCTCTCAAATTTGGTTCTCTAACGGTGGTCATGGACTTATTATTGATTGGCGGGATTAACAGGTACCCTGTAAGTATTCATTACATAGATAAATGGTTGCATGGACAAACTCATGAGGGAATTAACGAATACGGATGAGGGACCAGAGTGGTAAAAAGCTGTTTAACTTTTATAACCTCCCAGTGTAACCTTCCTGATGAGAGCAAGGCCTGTATAGTGACACACACGCCTCTCCTGTTCGCTAACTATGGAAACAATGGGCTGCAGAGAATCTCATGCAGGAGAGAGAGAAAGGCCAAAGGCCTGGTGTTAGTCAGAGGGGTAGCCTGCCTCCCTGGAAGAGATCCTCCAGTTTTGGCAACTCGGCAGGCTACTTGGTGGGACAGAAGCAGAGGTATTTATGACCCAATAGCGGGAAGGACCACACTTTGATGAGGGCCACTTACTTATGTGTATCTCTTGTCCCCTATTTAAACATGAAACTTATGACAGTACCCTGAGGACAGCCTTGCGGTGNGGGGGGGGGTCACTCGATAGTTGCATTACGTTTCTTATTGTTGGCCTCTTTGAACAAACCTCTCCTTTCCTCTGTTACTTGTGTCTTTCATTGCCATATGTGGCTGAGTCTAGCTTGTAGGGGCTGCTGGTGTTTAGGCTTTGACCCTAAAAACTCTGGTCACGCTAGGTGTGTTGGTTTTGTGACATGTCTGTTTCTCTTTAGTGAGTAGCAATACAGCCATGACATGGAAGAGAGGTCATGCTGGCCTTCCAGGACAGAAAGAAGGGAAGATTTTCTCCCTCAGCACCACAGCCTGCCTCTGTATGGGGACGCAGACTGCTTGTGATAGGTTGCTAAACATTAAGGAAGACAAAGGTGACATTAGCACTCTTGATACAGGGCTTGCTACCTCCCCAGGTGATAGGCCTGCCTCTGACTGGGAGCTGACTTTGGGCAAGGCCCCCCAATGAGCAAGCCAGGAGCTGTGGCCCAGCTCTGAGCTTTTCAAAAGGCCATTGCTACCCCATAAAGGCTGCAGATTTATTGATAGTAAAAATAACCGACAACTCTGTCTTAGGGTATCACTTGCTGTGAAGCGACACCATGACTACAGCAACTCTTATAAAGGAACACATTTCACTGAAGTATCAGCTCACAGTTTCAGGGGTTTAGTCCATTATTGTCATGGTGGGGAGCATGGTAGCATGCAGGCAGACATGATGCTGGAGAAGGAGCTGCTACATGTTGATATGTGGGGAAGAGGAAGTAGACTGAGGCTCTGGGCTGTATCTTGAACATGTATGAGACCTCTAAACCCACCTCCACAGCGACACACCCTCCAACAAGACCACACCTACTTCAACAAGGACACAACTTCTAATACTGCCAATCTCTTCGGGGGCCAGTTTTTCTCAAACCACCACACACCCCAGTCACATTGTGGGCTTTCCCTCCACTGTCTCCCCATTGAGTTTCTCCTGTCTGTCTTCTCTGTAACCTAGGGATATCAGTGCCCTCCGCTCTCAGCTTATTTGTCCCTTGGAGATGAATCACAAGCCCCCTTGGGGACAGTAGGACTCAGGTTCCAAGTGCTTTAGCAAATTACCGCTTCTCTTTTCCTGTTTAGGTGACTCTTGCAGCAAAACTTAATCCTAGCTAAACTTGTAATGATCAGGCAGTTTGCCCAAGTCCCCAGCCAGTAAGTGGTAGAGCTGTCATTTGGACACAGGAAGTGAAACTCCACTTCCTTATTCTCTGATAAAGACGTGGGCCTTAGGCAGGGAGAAAGTCTGTGCAAGGTTTTCTTTTGGGACATTTGAGCAAACCCTCTCTAGGGAAGGGAAACTGATATCTGGGTAGAGCTTGTGTAACTGTCTGGACCATCTCCTCACCTCTCCTCCCCTACTCCTACCCAGTTACCAATATGGTAGGGAGCATATTGATTCTCATCAGGTTCTGACGTTTAGTATTAAGAGTACCAGAGCACCTGCCTGGGGCCTTGGAACAATACCACCCTCAGGTCAGAAAGAAAACCCATCCCACCTTGGGATGGCTAACCGTGAAGGTCAGCTTGAAATTTAAAACCACCATGGCGACACACCTCTGGGTATGTCTATGAGAGTGTTTCCAGAAAGATTTAACTAAGGAGTGGAGAGCCACGCTGAATGTGGTATCACAAGGCGGGAGCCCCAGACAGAAATGAAAATACAACGCTCATTGATGCAACAACATCCATCGCCCTCTGGTTCCTCACTGTAGAAGCAACATGGCTAGCTGTCTCACACACTGTTGCCTTGAAGGAAGTTTCTAGTGGGCTAGCTCACAATTCCAGTTCCTTATAGAAGGGCCACCTGCCCCACAGTATTACAAGAGGAAACAGGAGACGAGCTCCCCACCCCAAGGGAGGTGAGAGCCAGGATGCAAGGACATGCTGAGGGCCATCTGGGGCTTCCTGTGTATCCACCATCATTGGCCACTATGAATCAACAAGGGCCAGAAGTTTCCATTGAGAAACCTCAGAAAATAATGTGTCTAAAGCCTGGTCAGCAACTGAGTCAAAGAGAAAATAGCTTATGAGGGAACTGGTCCCAGCATAGCCACTTCACACAACAGAGGAAGCCTCAGAGCAAAGTGCCGATGTTGAGGCCACCCCTCTCCAGCTCCCTGCAGCCTCACACACAGCCTGTAACTGATCTTGTAGGTTTTCTCCTCTTTTTAGTAAGCATCTACTTCAAACATCGGAATAAAGCTACTGACAAAAATGCCAGACATGGAAATGGAGGTAAGAGAGACATTTAGTGATAATGGGGACCTTCTAGAACCTTTCAAGTTAGACCATAGAGCACTTCCTCCTGAACACAGGCTGTTTTCTGAAACCACCGTAATAACTGATGTGAATTTTTCTGCCATGCGTTTGGATGTAATAAATGGCTCAAGTGTTTATCTACAAGATCAGCGTGCAGGGCCCTTGCCCACCTGTGAGCAGCATATGTAGTGTTAGTCATAATTCAGATGTTCCTTGCCATTTTGACAGGCTGTCCTTGTGAACTCACATATACTTAAGAGACTGCAAGCATCCTGCATGCCAGCCAAGAGGCAACTCAGTGCAGGGGTTAAGGCCTTTGGATCCAAGAAGGCAAATATTGCTGCCTAGATATTTGTTTCTCGGGAGTTTCCGCAGAGGTTCAGGGGTGCCACTCATGAAGACGCAGGCCGTTATGTGAAAGATGAAGTTGAGGGGTCGCACATTAGCTTAGTATACTTGGGGCTATGGATTCAGTCCTCAGCACTGCAACAGAAAAGGATGGATGGAGGGGGGGAAGGAGAAAGGGTTGGGTCAGCTGAGGAACGAAAAAGACTTCAGCTTTTAGATCAGCTCCCTGAAGCGGTTTCCCTACCCAGGGAGATGCATCTACTCCACAAATCTGTTCTCAGCTCTCTCTCCTCAGCGAACCAACTCCCTTGTTACACTCTCTAGTCTCCAGGTTCTGGGGATGCTTTTCTGATTCATCCTTCACCTTTGCTTCCACAACAAAAAAACAGAAAGCTCAGGGCCAGGAAGCCTATAGGTTCGACTTCCCCCAGGCTGGAGGCTAGGAGAGGGAGGTATGTAAACATGGTGGGAAGAATGAAATACTTAGTGCTTTCTCCATAAACCGCCTTGCCCTACTGACCCAGAAGCAGTCAGTGTTGGGAGCAGATGCCAAAACACTTTGGAAAGAGAATTCCTCCCCCACTTTTTGAAGGTGAAAGTGTGAGGGCTGACCAAAGGGCAGGCTGCAGAAAGGGAAACACAGTGGAATGGCACAGTAAGAGGAGAGGAAGCGTGTTACAGACCTCCTCGGGTTGTGGGATAGCTTCCCCAGAGAGATGATCAGTATGGGCCACTGAGCTTCCGACATTCTCCCTGATCTCATGCATGGAGAGAAAAGCTTGGTGGCCTCTCTTCCTAACCAGGGCCTCCGCTGCTCTTCTTCCCAGCATTCCTCCTGCACCTGCTTCCTTCTATCTCAACTCTGATCTCACGTTTAGACTCGTGACTTCACATCAGAGTTCATCTTGCCTTTCCCAGCTCCCTCACATAGGAATCAAATGCTGGTTCTCTCTTTCCTTGTACCGAAGACCCAGGTCCTTCTAGCTAACTCTGACTGGCACCAAAATGAACATGGTAGATAAATGTACATGCTGTCTCAGAAGTCAAGGTCAGGGCATCTTGATGCCAGCTCCAGACCGTCCAGATCTAACATGACAACTTAGTTTGCTGGAACTTTCTGTGGTCTCACTTCATCCTTCCCCTTCCCAGGAACTTTGGCAACTGACTATTCAGCAATTACAATGTCTCCTTGCTCAAATGAGAGAGCGAGCAGAAGTCATTTAACTATCCCTCTCCTCAGTCCAAGTATGGTGTGCTCATCACAAACGGTACTGCTTGCCCCTAAGGCTAATAGCACCCTCTAGTGATGGACTAACTGGAGGTAAGAACACTAGTAACAACAGTGAATTACTAATATTGTGCTTATTTTTGTATTTAGCTTTATATGTTCTATTTATTAATAATTTAACTTTGCATAAATCCACTGAGGAAAGCATGATTATTAACATCATTTACCATTTTACAGATAAGGAAACAGACACAGAGAGGCAAAGCCACTTGTCTGTCATAGAGCTCGTCAGGAGCACAATCAAAAGACGGCTGCCACTCACTGCTAAAGCCCTCCATTCCTCCCCCAGAGGACTTGGCTCTGGGCAAGATGTACTACAGGCCTGCAGGTGGTGGTGTGGGCCTCCTTCCTCATCCTAGTCTGAGCAGGTGAGACTTCTGATCAGTACTTCTGACTGTGGAACCACCGCTCCAAGGATCTTCCCTTGCGTTCTCTAAGCTGCATGTTCAATTGAGTGATTAATGTATTCTGTGTAAAGATCAGGGTCTCGGAGGTCTGTAGAGTCTCAGAGTGAGGTTGATTCTTTCAAGAAGATGTCTGAGAGTCTCAGCATTGCTGGCTTCAGAGTGGGATCCACAGATGCAACACATTGTGCTATGTGGCCTGCTTCTGTTCTATCTTTCTCCTCACCTAACATGGCGTTAGGGGAAACTGCTGTGTTGCATTGTGTACCACTGAGACAGGAAAACAGGCTGTCCATTAAACTAGCTGCCCTATTTATAATAAGATGCACCAAGATGAGAGATGTTAAAATGAGAATCATGAAAGAAATATCATCGCATACATGTTGTTGGGGGGGGTCCCTTTATGAAGAGTGAGGTGGTGGCACACGCTTTTAATATCAGTACTCAGGCAGGCGGATCTCTGAGTTCAAGGTCAGCCTAGTCAGTGCCATCCCTCATCTGCCCCCGGCTCTCTCCATCCCTCTCCCTCCCCCTCCCTCTCTTTCCTCCTCCCCTCCTCTCTCTCTTTCTCCTATAACAGAAAGGCACAGAATTCACGAAGGAAGCGTTAGTTTTGGGGAAATCAAGATTTTCATCCAGAGTCTCTGGTGTCTGTAGCAATTGAATCTTTTTCAGAATAAGAGCAAATTATGTAACTCACAATGGGCAAACCATTTCAAACCAGAACTACTAGACTCCAACCCTATCTCAGGAAATGCCAGAAAGTTTGTTTTCTCTACAAACAATCGTCATCAGGTTTAGATTGTAAGAGTCACTGCTCTCAAGCCTCAGGTCGCCTTTGACGTGTGAAGGTCAGAAAATGGCAGCTTCCTCACCCTTGAGGCTTCTGACTAACCGGGCAGTTTTCAGACCCTCTGTGCAAGACACTCCATGGTGGTCAAAGACAGACTTTGACTACAAGCACCTTGTTTCAGTCAAGGCTAAGCGGCATCTGCTTATTCTTCAATGAGTTGGCATCCATGGTTTGATCTATTTCTTTGGGCTTTAACCAAAGGTGTGCACATGGCACATGCCTTGGGCAGGCTGCTTCCTTTAGTGCGGTAACAGGATTCTACTTTGTGGGTTTCTTTTTGCAGGATTTCCCTTGACCTGAAACCCTAGTGTTCTGGCCTAGAGTTTGCTGTGTCACTCAGTTCTGCCTCATGCTTACAGCAATCCTCCTGCTTCTGCCTCCTAAGTACTGGGATTTTAAGTGTGAGTCACTGTACTCAACTAAACCTTGGACCTCCTGGGAGTCCATCCTATTTTTGTCTCTCTGCCCACCACTCCAGTGATGTATTGAAAAACCCCACAAAAGCTTTGGGGGGGCACAATAAATTAAAATTCAGAGGAAGGGCTAGACTGGTAGCTCAGAGGGTGAGAGTACTTGCCACTCTTGTAGAAGACCACAGTACCTGACAACCATCCCTGACTCCAGCTCCCGGGGATCCTCTTTTGACCTCCATGGTTACTTGACATGCCTATAGTGCATGTACATACGTGCAGGCAAAACATCCATACCCATAAAATAAAAATAAATAAACTTTAAAATTCAGTGAATTTACCCCCTTCTCAACAGCTCTCTTGTCTCAGTGGATTTATGACTGTTATAGTTTGGACCTTAAATGTCGTCCAAAGGTCCAGTTATCGTGACCTTGGCTCCTGACATGCTGGGTTGCTGGGGCTAGTGGGAGGTCCTCAGGTCAAGGTGGGGGGTCATATCCTTGAGGGTAATAGTGGGACCCTGGCTCCTTCCCCATCTCTTTCTTTGCTTCCTGATCCTGCGGTGGGAAGCTACTCTGCATGCTCCCACCATAACACACTCCCTCATTACGATGGGGCCAATTGAGCACAGACTGGAACCACCAAAACCATGGGCCCAAATGAACATTTTCTCTTTATAAGTTGGTCACCTCGGGTGTCTGTTACCGTGACAGGAGGCTAGCTGACATGTGAGCCCTCTTAGACATCTTTGGTTCCCCCTCCCCCCGTGTCTGGCTGCTCTCTTGCAAAATCATCAAACGATCCCAAAAGAAAGTGATTGAAAGCAACCGTTTATTTTGCTCTTGGGTTTGTGGGCTATAGGACTGAAGGACTTGGCTAAGTGGCTTGCCTCTGATCTATATGTCATCAGCTGGCTATGTGGGGGAGGAGGGTCATTTTCACCCACAGTGTTTGGACCCCTGTACTGGACCTCCTTACCTCCACTACATCTCATTATTTAGGGTCTCTCCTGGGGGTCTGGCTTTCTCACAGTCCATTTGTTCAGGCTAGTCTTAGCGGAGGTGGGGTTCTAAGAGTCAGGGTGGATGGAATGAGGCAAACTGCTTACTGTCATTGTAACGGGCACAGTGTAACTTCCGTATTCTAGTGCTCAGAGTAGGTGTGCCAACCCAGGTAAGAAGACGGATGAAAATAGGACCATGTATGCAAACACAGATGACGTGCTCACCTACATAATTCATCACTGAGTCTTTTCCATGCCACCTTGGAAATAACATTTTAAACAAGTATGTTTAATTTTGATATTTATTATTTTAAATTATGTATATGCATCTGTGTGGGTATGCATGCAAGGAGTGCTAATCCTGACAGAGGCTAAAAGTGTTGGGTACCCCTGGAGCTGGAGTTCGAGATGGTTGGGAGCCACCTGATACGGTGCTGCAAACTGAGCTCCAGTCTCCTGGAAGAGCGGTGCATGCTCTTAACTGCTGAGCCCCAGAAGTAACTGCCAAATGCCTTGGCTCCTCTTTTTCTGCTCTGTCGCTGCCTGAAGACCACTCCAGGATTTCTGTCTTCATCTCTGACTGGCTTTCTTGGTTTTTCAAAATTGTCCTCTTTTCTCAGTGGGATTGACAGAGATACCCTTTTAAAAGATAAGCTAAACAGCCACCTAGGTGGCTCAGAGTTAAGAGACCCAGCCGCTATGGCCGAGGTCTCAAGTTCGATTCCCGTGCGTACTATGGTGCCGATGACGTCATGGGTTATATAAATATGAAAAAAAGTTTTGACGTAGCCCCCCCTTTAAAAGATAAGCTAAGTTTATGTTGACCTAAGCTTTATTTGGCTCCCATGTGGATGAGTTTTCTTGTTGCCATGGCAAAATAACTGACAAGAAGCCATTTAAGGAAGGTTGGGTTTATTCTGACTTCCATGATGGGAGGAAGGCGTGGTGGCAGGAGCAGCAGGCTAGCTGGTCACATTGCACAGGTCTGTAGACAGCACAGAGAGATGATTTGCTGTGCTTGGCAGGCTTGCTTCTCTTCACATAGTTTAAGACCAACACGTGGACTAGAGCTTTCCATGTTTAAGGGTAATTAGGTAAGGTAAGGGTAATTAGGCCTTCATTTAGGTAATTCCTCACAGACATCCCAGAGGCATGCTTCAAGGGTAATTTTAGATCTCCTCAAGCTGATAACCAATGTCACAGTTTCATACTGCTCTTACGAAAATCCTCGTCCTCTTTACCTTAATATCTGTCCTCAACTCTTGTCCTGCTTTTCTCCGTATACTTTAGGTAGACGGACTGCTACGTTCTGTTATTCTCTGAAATTTCCACTAATGTGTACAAAGTATTTTGATGATATCTACTCCTACTGTCTCATGCCAACAAGCTCCCCTCCCCTCAACACATCTCTTTTCCAACTTCTTGTCCTCTTTTATCTATCTATGTATCTACCTATGTACGTATGTATGTATGTATGTATGTATGTATCTATCTATCTATCTATCTATCTATCT